>VXBT01006382.1:250255-360305 GCA_013400235.1 Oriolus oriolus
CTACTTTTTTTTTTTTTTTTTAATTTGAAGAAAGGGTGGGCAGTAATGTTTTCTGGCACCTCCCCCCATGAGGTTGACTGAGCTGAAGGAGAGGAATAGAAATTAATTATTTTCTCAAACCTGAACTCTCTTTGGATTTGTGAATCCTCTCCCTAAGCACATGATGAATTCTAGACCCAGTACAGCTGTATCAAAGGTAAAAGTCTTGTTCTTGAAAGGATGTGTTGCTTTTTGTTGAGTCTTTGAAGGAAAATATAGGGTTTTATCTCTTTTTCCCTTTTCTTTATTGTACACAGAACTTTTTTGCAGAATGGAGATATTTTGTGAGCTGCACAGCTGCAGGCAGAAGAATTTTAATTTATATTGTATTGTGCAATTTTTCTGTGTATGCTTCACCACTGCTAATATTTACACTGGACTACTTCTAGCTAGTTGTCATACAAATGCGTAAGGACTGATCTGTACCGAAACCCTGATAATTTAGAAAAGGCTCATACAAGAAACTTTTATTGGCTTCAGTGACTCCATACATGAAATCAACTTAAACCAAGCTTGTACTAATTAGCAAATATCTACTTTAGGAGCATGTGTTGAATATATTGATGTAGCTGCACCTTTCTAATATAAAAACCTTTGATGCTGCTTATGAATGGTAATCTAATGTATCACAAGTCTGGTGCATTATTCAGATGTTGGATGCATATGCACATGGATTGCATACATAAAAATACTAGAAAGAGATTTCAAACATCAAAGAACTGGCACACAATAATGTAGTGTTTTGCTTCTATACATTTTCTTTTCACAACATAAATTATTACTGAATGTTTACCCAAGCTACAGTTGGAGTGTTTGAAATCACTGTATGTCATGTTTATGAGTTCAGCATAGGCTCAACAGTTCTGTTTGATTGTAGTAAAATAGTTTCTGGATGCTTCATTAACTGAGACTTAAATAGCCTGTGGAAAGTAAAAAAAAGGTTCAGGAGGGCTAACTTGCATGAATCTAATAGGTGCTGGCAACTGCTAAGTTGGAAGAGCTATCCCAGCTGAAGGGAAATGTTTATGCAGGTCATCAGTCTGGCCTAGTGTGCACAGAGCTGTTATTTCCACCTGTAAGACATTCAATGAAATTACCATGAGACTTACTGAATCCGAAAAGAGAAAATTCCCTTGCCTTGCTGAGAACAGGGTAGGCCAAGTGACAGCTCTGCCTGCTCTGCTGCAGAGAAAGCAGCTGTCCGGAGCTGATTTTTGTGCAGGATAATGGATGGAGGAGATGGATTACCAAGTGATAAATCACACAAAGGAACTGGCTGGTGCCAGAACCCATGGGCAAGAAAATAGCTGGCATGCTCTGCAGTGGGTATTACCATCTCCATCCAAGGAGTCACAGCCTTTATGCATAAACAGTAAGACAAAACAGGAGTTAATTATAGTGCAGCTTCTTGACATAAGGCTTTTACAGCAAAACAAGAATGGCAAAGGGAACACATCACTTCACGTTTATCGAGCAGTTTATCTCTTTCTCTTTAGGGAAGGAGTTGAGGAAATCCTTTCTGTTCTCATTTCCCCGTTTTATTCTCATTTTGTCTGTATTCACATTTTTTAAAGCCTGAAACGTTATTTTCTGACTAAGGAGTATCACAGAAATTTTTCAATAAAGAAACAGAGGAGCTAACTGAGCATGACACAAGTCATTCCTATCCACATGATACATATGTAGTCCCTCCATCCTGTCAAGGGAAGAATGGTTGCTGGCATTCACTATGTAACTCAGTAATCAATAATACTGCTCCACATCACCCTAAAGACCAGTGATACTCTGAGCTCAGTATACTCTGGGCTGGGAAATCCATGCATAAAAGAGAGTTACTTGGAGATGGTGGAAATTTGGCTTCATCCTACAGCATCTTCCTGTGATCCAAAAGACAGTATTATCTTGGGTACTTTTAAGTGCACCCAGAAAGTGTGCAGAGATGCACTTTCCGTATGAAATCTTTTTCCTTTAAGAGCAATACAAGGTAATTCATAATTCTTCTACCGACTGTGCGTATGAAAATAGAGCCAAAAAGAGTGCCATGTTTCTGACGTGCAGGGAAATTTGCTGTCTCAAGGTCAAGACTTGTCAGGATGAAGTGTGTTCTGTTTACGTGTCTTTAATAACAATACTTTATTATCATTAAAAGCATAATGGAGAAAGAGGTTGTTGATACTGTTATCTAAAAAGCTGTTTTTGCTGAAGAGAAAAGAATCACAGAATCACAGGCTAGGTAAAGTTGGAAGGGACCACAGTGGGTCATCTGGTCCAACCTCTCTGCTGAAGCAGGGCTGTCGTAGAGCACATGGCATAGGATTGTATCCAGACAGTTCTTTAATATCTTCAGTGAGGGAGACTCCACAACCTCTCTGGGCAATCTGTTCCAGTGCTCAGTCACCTGCACAGTAAAGAAGTTCTTCTTCATGTTTTCAGGTGGAATTTCCTGTGCATCAGTTTCTGCCTCCTTCCTCTTGTCCTATTCCTTGGTGCCACCAAGAAGACCCTGGCTCCATCCTCTTGGCACCCTCCCTTCAGATACTTACAGACATTGATGAGACCCCCTTTCAGCTGTTTCTTCTTGAGGCCTTAACAGGCCCAGCTCCCTCAGCCTTTCCTTGTAAGAGAGATGTTTCAGTCCCTTAATCATCTTTGTAACCCTCCACTGGACCTGTTCCAGGAGTTCCAAGTCTCTCTTGTACTGAGGAGCCCAGAACTGGACACAGCACTCCAGATGTGGCCTCACCAGGGCTGAGCAGAGGGATGGGATCACCTACCTCAACCTGCTGGCAATGCTCTTCCTAATGCAGCCCAGGATATTTTCAGGTGTCCAGTACTAGGCTGGCATCACAGTGGAAACTGTACTAAAGTAAATTGAATTATTCCTGACTTGGGAGTATCCTAGTGCGCGTAGCCTGTGTAAGCATGAAGATGACAATGGTGTTCTTCTTTTGACAGAGCTGTGGCAGAAAGTTGTTGGCAAAGAATCAGAAGGGGAAGATACACAAATGGCACTTGTGCAAGGTGTTTCCAACATGTCAGATTTCCTGAAATGTGCAGCAAAAGTAGAGCTTATGCAGCTCTCTAGGAGGCTGGGGAGGTGCTGGAAGTCCTCAAAGAGTTAATGAGAGCAGGTCTTTGAACTCATCTTTTCAGGACAATAGTCCATGGACATGAAAACTTAAAAGTTTTGGATATAATATGTAAAGCCTTGATGACTTGATACTTTTTTAGTAATTGTAACCTGACACTGTTGTTTTTTGTAATGTAAAACATTTGACCAAACCTTGACAAAGTCATCCATTACACATGGAATTAGCCCATAACTTGTTTCACAACTTGTAGAGCAACCAAGATTCACTCTGCCCAGACGTATGGGCAATGAGTTAACATCTGACACACCAGTGGGTCCTCACCAGCACAACACTGACTGTCTCTTAGACAAAGATCCTTGAAGCTTTACCTATATTTTTTGAACATAATTTTAAACAGGTAGTTTGATAGTAGATTAACCTTCCAGCTGGCTCCTCCCAAGGACCTGGCATGTACTGAACGTTGACATGACAGATCCACCACCTTGCTCTGCTCATTGTTGAAAACTCCGTGTGAGTGATTTAATGTTCAGAGTTTTCCCCAGAAATCCTTACTATTTCACAGCAGACTCATTCTAGAGAAAAAGAGAGTGGCCTTAGTTTGCCTTGAATCAAGCATTCTTAAACTTATGTTTATTAGATGCTCTGACAGGTACAGTGTCTTATGGCCTTATGAAATTAGCCACAGAAAGAACTTTTAAAAGGGTTTTTTGTTGTTGTTATGAAGATTTGGCTGCTAGAAATCTCTGTTTCCTTCCTGCAGCTTGTGTTTTTCTGGGACAACACTGACACAGTATCAAGGCAGTAAACATGCAGGCTCTGTGTCCAAGCAGAGACAGACAGTTGTGTTGCATAGAGTGAAACCTGGTAGAGCTACCTAAGACTGAATAAGAGACATCTGGGCTTGCCCAGACTGCCTCCCACCCCATCTCAGCTTCCTTTGGATCTGATAGGGAGCTTCCCCAGGGCCCCCACATACAAGAAGTAAGGGCACTGCATTCTCTTTATCAACTCTCAACCCTCCTCTTGTGTGACACCAGCTGTCCACTCCCCACTTTAAAATGTAGTGACTCAGCTGGTTGGGAGCAAGAGCAAATCTGAGAGCTTCACTGGTAGAACAGCATTGAATCTGAGGTGGAATGATATTTTTGAAACCTAGATTTGATGTGGGGTCAGAGATGTGCCTGAGGCTTTCTCTGCAGAGCAACTGTGGCAGGAGCAATGGCCATTACACTTCTCCTGGCTTCCTGTTCTCAGTACTGTCACCCTCCAGTGAGAATACTTTGCTCAGAATCCTGGAGAGAAGATTTGTCCCCCCTGCCTCAGCTGGGTGCATGTTTGTGCATCAGGAAAGAGGCTGAGAACTTCCTATCTGTTCCATAGGTGACTGAATGTTTATGATACCATCACTGTGAGAATGGAACCTTCCCATATCAAGAGATCTTCAGGCTAATACTACCTGCCACTGCCATTTTGTCTTGGAAACAAATCTCAGTGAGGAAGGTTATCATGGAGCTCTTTAACTGATCCCCTCATATGTCCATCAAAACAAAGAAAAACCAATTAGGCTTTACTGCCTGCTTGCCTAACCATCACTTAGGAAAGAAAAGAGCTGACAGGATCAGGGATACACTGGGATAGAGGAAAATGGCTCTATTTCAGAATCCTTACCTAGAAAAAGTAACCCTTTCTGTTCTTTTGGTTTTCAGTGACAGTAACACTGTAAAGGGACAGGACTTAACACTTGAACTGCCTAAAGCGTAGTTTGAGTGACTCATCTAATGCATTCAGTCTCTTCCTACACCAACACTTATCTGCCATTTTCTAATTATCTGCCACTGAATTTTCCAAATAATACTGTATACTCACTAATTTTCTGCAATGAATTTAGTTAAAGAAGCACATTTTACTCCCCCAGAGGAAGAAGCAGAGTTAATGTGTGCTATGAGGAGAGAAACAGTTTCTTCAAGCATACAGCAAGATTCCTGCTTGCAAAAACTTTAGCTAGAAGGACAGCAAGGTGCAGTGAGACAAGTGGATTTCAGAAGTAATACACCATGAAAATTTTTCACTTAGCACTTTCTGGAAGTTGACTGTGGGATTTCTTATGACAACTGCAAGTGTAACACTGACCTTTCTATAGTTTTAGAGTAGCAGAGTTTAACTGTGTTGTGAAAAGTGTTAACACTCAAATCTTCATTAACAGAGAGTACTGGGATACCACAGCCACAGGTAATAGGGAAAATGGAAAATACATTTCTGAAATCTGTTTTTGAATATGGTACCTTCTTGTTAGCAGTTATGTAGAGTTAACCTTACTGACTTTGGAATCAAAAAGAAGCATTTGTGATATTTTACATCGCAGTCTGATCAGTCAGGAGGAAAGGATGCAGGGTTCTGTTCCTCCCTTACCAACTGAATCTGTGACTTCCCAGAAGAGATGTGGAAGGAGGCAGGAGAAAGTTGCATTGTGCCTGTAGCTTCAGTCAGGGCCAGGCACATTTATGCAGTAGACCATTTCTTACTGACAAAGCACAAGGAATCAGAATACAGCAGGATTTTGTGAGACTTGATTGAGTTTCCTCATGACAAGCAATGACAGCTTTATGAAAACAAGCACATAATTTTTGAAGTCATTAGGCTTCAAGTACTCACACCTTCCCATATGGGTCTAACCACCATTTTATTTATAGAAGTACAGGAGAGAGGAATAGCTGTGTGCATACATTGCAGCATGCACCGCTGGCCAAAAGTTTTCAACAGAAACCATTCATGTGGTGCACCAGACCTCAGCTATGGCTATGTGACCTTAGAGGTTCTACAGGGCTCATCTATTTCTTCTGGAGGAAGAGCCTCCAGGGGTTTTTGCAATAGGCTTTCAGCTTCTTGTTATGAAAGATTTTGAGCTTGTGCAGCTTTCAGTGAAGTAGCTGGTGTTTCCAGGTGCTCAGTACTATTCTGATTTGGAGCTTAGCTAGATTTTGGGGTAGCCTGGCTCTTTTTATTTATGTGCATATTCATGAGGATGTTCTGGGTGGAGATTTTTTATTCCTTTCTATGAATGTGTCTGCATTTTTATAATAAGATGTGTCCTGTAAATTAACAGAGAAATGTTTCTTGTGGTCACTTCAGATACTCCTCATGGTTCTCAGTACAAAAATGTGATGCTTTGTAAACCAACAGCCTGCCTAATTCAGCGTGCTTTCTCGAGTCTCTCCTGCTATGGGAGGGCATTTCTTGGGCCACCTACCAAGCTGCATTTTTATTGTTATTAAATGCCTTCATCCTTAAGTGCTAGAAATCTATCTCCTTTAATTCCAGACACTAATGTCTCTGGAGAAATTCTTCTTCATATTAATTCAAAACAAGAAGAGGCTAAATAAAAAAACGTAGAAGTATAAAGAGTCTGGTTATGCAGCTGAGCCCCCAAGAGTGTGTAAGAAAATTTAATATTACAGTAAAGAGACCACTGCACATCACCATTGCTCACCCCAAAAAGGGGACAGAATTACCTAATTTTGTGCTGTAAACCATATACCATGAGCTGGTAACAGGGATTTTTCTCTAGCTTATACAGTAGTTTTGTACTCTTAAAGGAAAAGGACCTGCACAAGAGCAAAACAGAAGATGGGATAAAAAGCAAAGAGATAGCTGGCTTTGATAAGATAACTGGCTAGAGCTTGTTTATCACAAGTTCAGAAAATCATTAGATAAGGTGGCACGAGGTGATTAGTGGAGGAATCATAAGGGTGACTGAATGGGGGGACAGCAACAGGTGCTGCTGGAAGTCAAAATATTATGCTGTAAGGAAGCTTTTCTCAGAAATGATCTTCTCTTCACCATTTGCCTTGGCCAAATGATCGACGTGGTCCTGATGAAAGGTCCAAAGCCAAGAGGCATTTTCAACATAGAGATGCTCCCAGTAGAGAAATGGAATTCCAAAAGCCTGTTAGGACCACTCCTGAAGCAGCACATACAATTCCACCATCCATCCCGGAGGGATGGGTACAAAGGGAGCTGAGCACAGAAAGGTACTAGGATGACCAGTGATATGGGGAATGTGTTTTACAGGATAGTAAGAAATTTGCTAGTTTAGCCCAGCAAGATGAGGAAAGAGGGGATATGATTTCTGTCTCTAAATACGTCAAACTGGAAAATTCTCAAGAGAGAGAACAGCTATTTAAGCTTAAGGAAATGTTGGCACAAGAACAAATGGGTATAAACTGGCTGAGAATAAATTAGTCTGGAAGTTAAACAAAGGTTTCTAGCCATCAGAAAGAGAAGTGAGATTCTGTAATATACTTCCAAGGGAAAAGAAACAGAATAAATTTTAAGATGGAACTTAATCTTTTATGAAAGATCTTCTGTGACTGAAGAGAGTAGACTGCATGACCAAGGAATGTCTTCCAATCTGTAGTCCCATTCCACTCCCCTTTCCTCACCCTATTCTGTGCCACTTCTCTTCCTTGGTATCCTGAGCTCCACCTGCTCCTGCTCTGAAGGCACCATGGATCCCTTATCAGAATTCTGCACTGCAATAGGTTGTTTTTAATCCTCCCCGTATCTCTCTATTTTTTTTCCTTGCCAAGCTTGCTGGGCTGTAATGTTTCCCTTCGTGTAATCCATCACAGACACAATGTCGCTTGTGCAAATTAAAATGCACCTTGGAATAATAAAAAAGGGTGGGTTTTTTTTTTCTTCCTTCCCAGCAGCAGTTCCTCAACACAAACCATTTGTCTCTGGAAAGAAATTCAAGAATGTTAACCCTGTGTATGCTCCTATGGGGTACACAGCACCTCCTGTGGGAACAACACTTAAAGGAGACCTTGCAGTTGTGGACCTTGCAGACAGATGGAACTGTAACCCACTACTTTTCTGTGAAAACATTGGTGATAGGGTCCAGTGCAACAAATTAAAGATACCCCGTGTCAGGACAAAGAGATACAATCCAGAAAAACTACCTTGTGGTGCTCCACAGTACTCAAATGGTCTGAGGTGATCATTGTACATTGAGACCTTTAGAAGGAACCCCTGGAAACTATCTGAGTGACAAAAGAGTCACCAGGCTATCCTAAACTGCTGTACAGTCCTGGAGGCTATAATTGGCTCGTGGATCAGGCACTGGTCACTTGTGATACAGAAATGAACTTACAATGAACCACTGCTGAATGAATTCCATCCTTGATGAGATGCTGCATGTAAAAGGTTATGTCAAGGACAGGATTTTATATTTCTTCCTTCTTTCATTTCAGGGGAGGGTGTGAATTTCTCCTCAGTGGCATATAAATTCCATTAAGGTAAAGATGCATTTTAAAAATCCATTTTATGTGATAAGAAAGGTCCAGAGTTGGACTGAGAGGTAGGCAGGCACTAGAGGATTTGAGTACTTGGCCATAGAGATGGTGTGGCATTGCACAGACATCTAGGCTGCAATGACATGGGAACAGTAGTGTGGACAGCAGACCAAGACGGACTACATTCCCTGTGCAGAAGCACTGGTGCTTTGATAGAAGATGCTTTCACAAGGTCATTATTGACAGATAGGACATCTTTATTGTTTGTGGCATAGGCTTTTGGCTTATGGCTTCAGCTTTTGTGCATCCTAGATTTTGCTCAGACACAGATGGATGATTTTTCTTACTTCCCCAAAAAACTGTTTCACCCCAGACTTTTACTCCCATCACAGATGTTGTTTTATTTACTATCATAGTAAGAGGGCCAGTGGGTCACCTCATACTCCCACAGGGTCAGTATTCTTTACTCTCCACTTCCTCTCTTTCTTCCTGTATTCCAGTTCAGCAGCTTACTAAGCTCTTCAGTGTGTGATCTTACTGGAAACTAATGTTGGTGTTAGTGCAGTAACACTTACATGGCTTTCCACGTCAGGCACAGGGCTGGAATCATCCACTTCAGTGTGGGGAGAAAGCATATCCCCAAAACAGGAGCTAGACTAAGCCACACAGGATGCAGAAAAGACAGCTGGTGTGTGAGAGAAAAAGAGGGCCAAGCTTAGCTGGAAAAAAGCAATTCAAACCTTCCAGTGTCCAACAGAGGGGATATCTTTATTGTTCTTCATCCTTACTTGAAATAACAGGACCAGTAGTGGTTAGACAAATGGGCATGTGATCAACAGTTCAAAATGCACAGGCATACTGAACATCACTAGCTAGGCTTCCAGAGGAAGCTCTTCTCTCTTTGGGATGGCCTGATTTTGCCCTCACTAATTCCAGCTTTTTTTAATTATTGTTTTTTTCTGTGCTATAGAGGCTGGGTAGGTGGCTGGATTTCACTCTGTAAAGCAGCAAATTCTGTTTCTATACTGTGTTTTGTATCAGTATCAAGGCTGTTCTATTTTTCGTTTTCTTCAGGGGTCCCAAACAAATGACATGAAATCCTGGGGGATTGTTGCTTTTTAATTTATTTTTTTCCCCAGTTCTTCTTACTGTGAGTCTTGCTATGTCCAAGCTTCATCATTATAATCTGAAAATAATAATTCCAAGTTCAATCTCTTCTCAAAATTTTTGTTGCAAAAGAAATAGTGCTGTTTTCTTACAGTGTGATTGTCTTCCTTAAGCTCCCTCTTATAATGCAAATTTCATGGTTTAAAGAACCACCAGTTTTCTGGTAAACTTTCTGTTTCCAGTGGTTACAGAGAGGATTTAAATTCCTTTAAAGCCCGGCTTCCAAAGGAAACAAGGCCTAATTGATCACACTGTCTGTCCATGACAGTCTTTTTCTGTCTATTTCACTCATTCCTCGCAATCAGTTTTGAATTGAACCTCTCACCCACAAATAAATACACCTGAAAGAGATGCAGGGATCTTAAATGTGCTAGGTCCCATCAATTTCGCTGGTCAGAGATGACAGTTTTTCAGTATCAGCACTGAGTGAAAGATTCCTGACCTCACTAGAGGTCTTGCTAGAGAGACAAAAAGTCCTGAAAGGGGGATGTATGAACATCTTAGTTGTGGGAAAACTCTGATTGGAGTTTACCTGTTTTTATATGCAGCATAGTAAATTCAGCACAAGACACGAATCTCTAGGAAGCTGGGATTCATTCATCCGCCTGCTCACAGAGCTACTTGTCATGGGTTCAGTAGGTGCTTTCAGGATTCCCCAGGCATGCTCAGTTGAGTTCTGCCTGGTGTGTGAATTTGTATGTTTCTTTCTACTGGTTTCTTCTAGACTGAAGTTGCCCTTTCCACTGAATACTCACAGTTTTCCCATTTTGCTTGTGCTCTTAATCATAGGGTGTCTTTAGCAGTGCATTCTGTTTAAGTGTCTGTGTTCATGGCCACCCTTCACAGCAGGAAGGGAAGTAGCCAGCAGTCCTCAGATCCTAAAGAAGACAAGTCCAAGCTGATGTGGCAGAGCCTTTCTGCTTGATGGGGCCTTACAGAGTTGTTGTCTGCAGTGAGATGAGGGTGCCTTTTGGGCTGGAATAGAGTTAATTTTCTTCACAATGGCTGGTATAGGGCTGTGGTTTGGATTAGTGCTGAAAATAGGGTTGATAACAGAGAGATGTTTTTGTTATTGCTGAGCAGGGCTTACACAGAGCCAAGGCCTTTTCTGCTTTCTGTACTGCCATGCTGGTGAGGAAGCTGGGAGGAGACTCAGCCAGGACAGATGCCACCAACTGATCAAAGGGATATTCCAGACCATGTGACATCATGCTCAGTATTTGAAATGGGGGGATGTTCAGAGTGATGGTGTTTGTCCCAAGTCACTGTTATATGTGATGGGGCCCTGCTCTCCTGGAGATGGCTGAAACATCTGCCTGCCATGGGAAGCAGTGAATTTGTTTCTTGTTTTGCTTTGTGTATGGCTTTTGCTGTTCCTGTCAAACTGTTTTTACCTCAACCCATGAGTTATTTCACTTTTACTCTTCTGAGTTGCTCCCTGATCCCACTGGTGATCTCCCTGATCACACTTGGGGAGTGAGCAAGTGGCTGCTTGGAGTTTGGCTGCTGGCTGGGGTTAAGTCATGACAGTTGCTAAAAGCTTTAGATCAGCTTGAGAGAGAGCATTTGCTAAAGAAGGAGATTGCAAACAGTATGGAGAGTAGGGAGTTGAGAAAGCCTGTATATGAATCCTTGCTGTGTTTGGCCTTGGAAGCTCCCTTCCCTTGCAGAGTCTCAGTTTCCCCAGATGCAAGCTAAGAACAGTAACAGCTATCTGTGTCTCTTGCCATTAGTGGAGTAAAAAAAAATGAGATGTGCTTGCCAGTGGAAGGATCACCGAGTATCGCTCCTGTTCTCTTAAAGAGAACTGGGACTTTAGTACGATATACTTTCTCTGGAGTTTAGCAGGAATGACTTTCCAGTGCCACTTAATAGTGAGAAGAATGATCTGTCAGAACAGCAGTGCTTGAAAGTCAGTCCTGGCTCATGCATGCAGGTTCACTGGGTGTCATGTTTTCTGTTTGGTTCAGTGTGGGAACAGGGCCAACTTGGGGCATAGAAGGAGACAATAGGGAGCTGGTAAAGGCAAAACCAGGCATGATACCCCATCCCATTCTTAATTCTATGCTGATCAATTACCTTTTCCTCACTACCAAGCCTTGGACTACAACAAGGGCAGCTGCACTGAGCAGAACGCTAATTCATCAAACCTGCTCCCCAGGAAGCCTGACAGGGGTGATTGCTTTGGAAGCCTTGCCTTCCTAGTTACTGCCATTGCCCTGGTGACCTCCTCCTGTGAAGATGAGGTGAGCCCCAGGAGAGGACTTTTATGCTCCTCTGCAGAACGGCAAAGCTTTGTGTGGAGTCTGAATCTGGGAGAGCACTGAATGATATTGGATGCTGTGGTACTCATCTTCTGTACTACTTTTTCCAATCTGTCTTAACAGCAGTGTCCCATAGTACCCTTTGATAATTACTAGGGCAGTCTGAGAAAGTTCATGATCATGGAGAGCTCTCTGATCCACATCCCCTTACAGGTCTTCTGCACTGGCATCCAGTGCTGTCCTGACCCTGTCTATTGTGGAGCAGCTGAAGTTCTTAGCTAACTGAAGAGAAATTATTACCTCTTTCTCCCCTTCCGTTTTCTGCAGGAACCCAGGGAAGATGAATTGGTCTGTTGATTCAGAGCAGAAGTAACTTGATCGTTGTGTGCTTCTCTGGAAAACGACCACACTGCCCTGTGCCCACATCTTGGTGTTTGCTGGTTTCATTGCTCTGACAGCATGAAAGATGTTTGGTTTTGTTCCTAATGCTGTTATCATTTATCATTCTCTTGTAAAGCCGGAACTCACTGCTCACATATCTTCCCTCTATGTTAGGTTTTCTGCTTCCCCTCCACTCCTGCCCTGGTGGGGAAGCTGCTTGTATGCCAGAAACAAACTGTCTGTCCACTGGGTACTAGAGAAGACACAGAATTCTTTTTGCTCCTTGAAATGACTGTTGTGATCAATGGTGGTGGTTTGACTAGGTTTCACCTCTTGGGTTTTGGAGGAGCAGCTCCAGTCATGGAGTGGAGAGCTGATAGTAACCTTATGTTATCCCATAAAGATGGTAGTTGGTCCTGAATCCAGGGTACTCTTATATAGCTAGTGCCTGTGGAAGGACATAATCATTCAAATGCTGGAGATGCTGAATGGGACGCAGTGTGCAAAATCCCTGTCCTTCAGCTGAGTAAGTATCTCAGTGCTGCTTGGGCTATGGCATGCATGTGTCAGAGCTGTGGAATACGTGGGGATAGCACATACCTGAAAGAGCATCCTGCCATCTTCTGTCTTGTATGCATGTCCCCAGATAATCCATAGGCAGCCCTCTAACTACAGATCAATGGTACATCCGTTTCTGTGGATAAGCTGAAATAATTCAGAGGGAAGCAGAAATATCTGATAGGACTTGGAGATTACATGGTGAAGGAAAGAGACTTACCATTCACCCCTTCCTTCTCTCTGGCAATGTTTTCAGATAACAACAGCCCAAAGCCTACAAAAATGTAGTTTGGAGCTAGAGGTATGCAGCACACTGCTACCATTTGTGGTATTAATATCAACTATGCTGAAGGATTTTTTTCTCCTCCCTTCCCTGTCTCACTCCTTGTTCAGCAGTAATGATAAGTGTCATCTCTAGAAGCCCACAAACATTGTACTGTGTTTCTAGAAATACTGTGTACACCCTGTACAGGACTCCTCACCCACCTTGGAGAGCCAGGCTGTGATGGTAGGACTGCTTGCAGAAGAACCAGCTCTGTGAGGTTTTTAATGATGTGAGCTCTTTTTGTGGGAGGACTGGGTCTGGTGACCTCCTAGTGGTTTGGAGGGGTGTGCATCACAAATCTGCAGCTGGGATGGTGGCACCTTCTCTGATGTCAAGCTCTCTGTGGACCAGGGTGGCCCTATGCTTTCTATGTTTTCTAGGAAAGCAGAAGTTACTTTTCACTGTCTGGTATATCTGGACATTACTTCTTATGTGAACTCTCTGTGATTCTGTATTGCTTGCCAGGCAGACATGCACTTGTGAGAATTGTTGCATCAAACTGGCTGCCTAACACAGCACTAGCTTTGCTCTTGCTAGACTGAGAAGGATTTTGATAGGTATTGGATCTCATGCAGCAGCCCATTTTGATATAAAATCTTCCTGTAAGCAGAATGATCTCATTCCATGGGCAGGCCATCATCCTTTTTCTATACATCTGCCAGACTTGCCAGCACTAGATTCTTGCTATCCTTATTTATAGAGCAATATAAATGTTCTGAGCATTTTACAGATACATGAAATGAAGATTCTCCCTCTTCAAGATGCTGACAGTATCTCATATACATTGGAGAGGTGGGACAATAACTCAAGTTCTGAGGAGGGCCAGCATGGTGCAAGAGGAGCTCAGAGCAGAAGTCTGCAACAGGAGGCTGTAAGAAGAGGGAAGATATTGGCAACAATTTGGAGCAGGAAGCAGGTGTGGGTGATGTGGCCAAGGTGAAGATGAGAGAAGCTGACAGAAGGTGGCAAGGTAGAAGTCTTAGGACTTGACTAGTAAGAGAAAGGGGAACTAGTGAGCAGTAAAACTGCTATTGTTGAATGGATTAAAATGAACCTAGAAAGCAGTGCTTCATTTCTTTTCTGCTCTCAGCACTGAGAAGATTGAGAACTTCTGCACCCTCCCCACTCTGCTTCTACTGCTCTGGCTGCTGAGAAAGAGAGGGAATGATGTTAATGACTATCATTAGCAGTATTTACAGTTCATCTGCCAGAATGGGACAAAGGCTGAAGTTCACTTGTAGTTGGTACAATGAGAGTTGTGATGTTTTTTCCCTAGTGACTGTTGAAGTCTGTGTGCAATGTGTTTCGCTCCTCCTTCACGCCATGCTAAACAAATCCTTCATTGTTTCTATGCAACTCTAGCTTCTAGTGTCAGCTTGTGGGTCCCTAGGCTGGATGCAGACCCCTTTTTTAGGCACATATAAGCTTAGCAGCAGTGGAGTTGCATGTATTTTTACCTCTCCTTTATGGATTCATGTTCCTCTGTGACTACAAACCACAGGTCAGCAATGTCATCTGTTCAAGTCAGTGCATGTGGTCTGCACTGACCTTCCTCCACAAATATGATAATGATTGTTGGAGAAGACTGCAAGTTTTGCTTTTTTGTGTCTGTGGTAATGGGCAACAGCTGCTAGACTGAAAGACACCCTTGTCCTCCCCCCTCACCTCCCTCCCTGACTTTGTGCCCAGCTGGGGCTAAGTACTCCTGCTGCCTTTTATTAATCTTCTCCTGGGACAACACTATCAGTGGCCCATCAGCGTTCAACATGCCCTCAGTCACTAGTGCTAACTCGATTAGGGCAGTGAGGAGTGACTTACAGGGGAAGCTCTTCTCCACAGGCAGTATTTGCATACAGTGATTGATGCTGATACCTCCTCTAAACACATCCACATTTTGCATTTTAAACAAAGCATTGCTGTAGAATTGCTCTCTGTCACTCTGTGGGATTCCCAGGGCAGCATAGGATGTGCCTTCCCGTTCTTGAAACAGCCTCTCTCCTTCTCAGAGGACACTGCAGTGGGATGAGGAGGAGGTCACTGATCCCACCTTATGTTTGAGGGCATGACACCAAAACCTGTTGTGTGTCCTGTCTTGTGAAGTGGCTTGTGGAGAGTTCTGGGCTGTGTGGTCAGCACCACACGGTTGGTGGGCTTTCACCAAGAAGGTCAAGCTTGTGTGGGGTGCATAGTCTGAAGCCTCCCAAGTTTCCTTCGAACAGTCTTTCCTTGTCAGATTTCAGGCTCAGAGTAGGGTCCTCCCACGTTCACCACTGTCTCTGTGTAGAGAATACATGAGCTGACTGCACCATGGAGCACTGAATATATAGATGTATTATCCACAAGCATTTTTCATATTATATGTATATATTATGCATGTACACCTCCCCCCCCCACCATAAATGTATATTAAAAAATCCATCTTGCAAATTGTCTGAAGAAGCAAAAGATGCCATACTTTATTACAGTTTCTACTGTGGATTTTATTAGCAGGGTGTGTCCAAGTGAAATTCCAATTTGTAGAGGGGGTCGGTCCTAAGCTATGTCTGTCTCTGAAGAGGAAAGTATACAAGGGAGGAAATGGGTGTGCTTAGCTTCTGTTTGAAGGAAGGACAGAAGGAACAATCTGTACAAATCTGTAGTGATACTGCTGGTATCACAGGCTGCCTTGCAAAGTGGCAGTTGTTTTATCTTCTTTATTTATCCCAAGTGTTTCTTTCAAAACAAAAAGAAATTTGCCCAGAAAGTAACCCCCTTTGGACAGCAGCAGGGACTTATCTGTAGATTAGGCTGCGAGTCCCTTGGAGCAGGCATTCAGTCCTCCCTTTTGTCTCCCTTGGAGCAGGCATTCAGTCCTCCCTTTTGTCGTTGGGGTGCAGGGATCACTATGGAGGCTAAATAAACAAAAATCACTTATATCCACTGTCTAGTGGTCCCAGAAAGAATGGCTCTAGAGGCTGCCAGTGCTCTTTGCCTTGCAGATTGCCTGCTGCGCTCTGAGGGTTTAACACCTTCTACAAAATTCAGAGGCCTGCTGGCACAGTGTTCCAGTGAGGCCCAGAAGAGTTTTGATTAGGCTTAGTAGGAAATACCTGTTTTCACTCATTCCTGTCATTACTTTCTCATTTTTGTGCTTGTCTTAAAGGACTTGCCATGTACTGCTAGTTGCCCATTTCGTGTCTGAAAACTTCATGGTTGTGCAAAACCAGGCACTTCACTATCGTGCTCTCGCTGTCTGGCTCTGTAGATGTGGGAGCTCCACAGTGAAGGTGGCCCTTTCATCTCCTGCCACACCATATTAATTTTGTAAATGTGACAAGCTCAGCTTTGCAAAAATAACATATTGCCCATGTCTTGTTCTATTTAATATTGTATTCAAATGGTCCGAGTGCTCAGCGACGTGGGCTGGGGGAATGGCTCTGCAGACTTCTTTGTCACTTGAGTGGCAGCTGGCTTCCAGGAGTAATTACAGCTGTTCAGTGCTGTGGTACATCAAACCTCTTGGGGATTAGTGAGGCATCAGGTGCATGGTGACTCAGAGGCAAGAACAGAGATGCTCCGCTTCCCAAGCCATAAAGGTCATAATCTTTAGAAATCCTAATATCCACTTAGACTTTGGACTTCAGTGAAAAGGAAGCGTTGCAGTGACCTTGCAGTGAGTGTTCTAATTTTCCAGAAATCCAAACAGAGAAATTTAGACCTTAGGAGTTTGAAAGTGAATTGCATTGCCATCATGTGGATGCATGGAAGCTAACGTCTAGTCAGAAAAATTCTGGAAACCTTGTTTATTAGTTAGAAATAAAAACAAAGTCATGATAGTTATGAAAGTTCTTAAGTCAGAATGTGGAATGAAATGATAATAACAATTTAACTATGGTACTGTCCGAGTAAACACTGAAGTTAATTTGACCCAAGTAATGTGGGTCATTAGTATGAATTAGAGTCTAACATGTTAATTAATGTCGCTACTTAGTGACATTTGGGGCTTAAAGAATTAGGTGTTAGAAACATTAAGTAATTAGAAAACGAATATGCAAAATAGCTAAAGTGGTATAGGATCAACATGATTCCTTCGTGTCTTCTTCAGGGTGGTATTTCCAGACACTGAACTGCATGAAGAGGTATTAGGGAAAATCCTGTCTGCTCTGCTCGAACAATGAAAGCTGTTAAAACTGGTAACTTGTTTCATTTCTACTTAAGTAAATGTGATTTTATGTAGCAATTACAGTACCAGAAGCAAACCTGCCAAATTAATGAGTGTTTATTAGGCTCTATGTAATCTTAAATTATTCTAAGTCAACAATGACTACTCAAGATAGGGTAGGTTTGCAAATACTCGTGGTCCAAAGATCTGAACAGGAAATGTGAAATTGTAATAGTGCCTGTCTGTGCTCTTTTAGGCCATGTCAGCTGCAGGCTGGGTGCCTGTGAGCCTCCAACGTAGGTTTTTGCAGAACACATACCTGAGCTCCTGAGTTTTCTGATTGGGATCCTCTACTACTCTGCCTCTAGCCTCTGATGTTTCCCCATGGGTAAGAACCTAGCATATTACCTGGCTGTCCCAGAAGAAACCCACGCTGGTTTCTGTCTTCTGCTTCAAGCTCCCCTTCTCCCAGCTCCTTGAGTGGAGCATACCCTGTATCTATCACATGTTCTGCTCCTGACTCATCCCATCCTGGCTGTGCCCTCAATAGCCTGGCCATAGCTCGGCCAGCAACTTTCGTAGGTCACTGCTACCTCACATGACCTGTTCAGAAAAAGGTGTTGTGCTGCAATATAAAAGCAAATCCTGAGACAGGTACAGAACTGCTGGATCATTCTCTTCAGTGTATCTTTCCAAGTAAACCGAAGAGGTGATCTGGCCTTTTGTTTCATCCTAAGACTCCATCAGGATCAGTAATCATATAAGGGGCCATGTAGAAAACTCTTTTCCACAATGTTCTTACAGGTGGTTGCAGGGTCTTAACATGGTAAAGCACAGTTTGCAGTGGTTTAAGCAGTTGTCCTCCTAGAATACATAGTTCTTGTCTGTTAAGACTGGGACAAGTGAGAGACTGATGGTGGATCACTGGGACATCAGGTAGGATTTCTCCTATTGCCACTTTTCTCTGTAGTACCCACAATGGCAATAGAGTTATTACATGGATAAATACAAATATTTTTTCCCCAGGACAGAATTAGGTGGAAAGAAGGAAGATGAAAAGACTTTTTTTTTTCTGCAGGACATAGCCAAATGCACAAAATGTAAAGAGGAATGATCTAAGCAGGAGACTTCAGAAGAACCAACAGGACTTTTAAAGTACTGAGAAGCAGTGGAAGAGGGCAAGGACACTGGAGCAAAACTAAATGAATTCTCTGTGATAGTCCTTCCCTGTGATTCTAATTTTACTTGATAATTCAACCAATTTACCTGATTCAGAGTAAAGTTCAGTGGTCTGTGACTTCCCAGATCATCCCAAATGCCTTTTTTAGAACAACTTACAGCATTTGCTACCCTTCATTACTCCAGTATAACAGCTGACCTTAATGAGAAAATTCATGCCTTCAGCAGCTCAGCCACTTCCATTCCAAACTCCTACAGATCTCTTGGATATAGATGACACTGTGCTGGTGATTTATCTCTTATTTAGTAGCTTGTTTCAACATCTTCTCTCCTGACACTTCAGACTCAGAAGGTGTCTCATTTTCATTACTTGGAAAGGGTAATTCTAGGAGAGATGTCTCTCCAGTGGGTCTCTCTCTGGTGCAGTCTGGCACAGAGAAGCACCATCTTTTGATGTCCAGGCAAGTACTTGTCTTTAAGGTTTGCTTTTCTTTCTTGTGTGCTGCAGGGACACATACAGCCATCTCTTCTCCACAAAGAAGAGTACTAGGAACCACACGAATGTGGGAGCAGGAGAGACCCTTTGTCTCACACAAATGTATACAGGTTGAGCTGCATTTCAGCAGCTGCAGTTTTTGCTGCTGGGAAGCAGTCCCAGAACTTCTAACACTCCTCAGTTCCTCTTTTTTGGATTCTTTGCTCTTGGCTATCAAAACACAGATTTGGGGTAATAGGTTGAATTCTGCTTTTTAGACAAAGAGATGATTAGATATTTGGAAGACTAGATATTAGGAAGGAATTCTTTAATGTGAGGGTGATGAAGCACTGGACGAGGCTGCCCAGAGAAGCTGTGGCTGCCACCTCCATGGAAGAGCTCATGGCCAGGCTAGATGGGGCTTTAAGCAACCTGGTCTGGTAGAAGGTGTCCCTACAAATGGCAGAGGGGTTTGAACTAGATGATCTTCACGGTCCCCTTCCAATTCAAACCATTCTGTGATTCTATGATTCTACGATCCAGCAGGAAATAAAAGGCACCTAAACTGTGGACTGGCAGGGAAATAATATTGTGCCTATGTCTCCTTAGTCCTATTAAGAAGTGGAGGTTGAGGACTGTGAAGGAGAGAAGTAACAGAAGAGAGATTATTTATTTATTTATTTAACCTGCTTAGCTGCAGTAACTGTGAAGCATGAAGCTATCTGCAAAGGGTGATTGATTCTTCAGCTAAATGTGAAGCACAGAGATGTTGTGGTACTGCTTAATGTTCTCTTTGTGTTATCATTATATTTTTTTCTCTCTGTTTGTTTCAGAAGTATTATGTGTTCCTGACTTGCTGAGTAGCTAGTTACCTGATGAGTGCTCATGGAAGAGATGGTTATTTCATTTCTCCATCATGGCTGGGAAGTCACTAGGATAGTTTTGTAAAGGACATCTAGCCAGCTCTGCTCACCTTGTGAAGCATTGTCCCAGTGCAGATTAGTTGCTCTCCCTTGGCATATCACTGTGAATTGCAACTATTCATAGACATAGCCCAGACAGTTTCTGTTGCAGTTTCTGTTCTTTGACTCTTCTGAGTCGTCCAGATGAACAATTTGTGCTGTGGAGGGTACAGAGCCAGACTCAGTGAAAAGGGCATTTGCTGTGATGACCTGTGTGAGAATTAATGTAACCAGCAGAGTATGGCACCTGCTACCAAGGAGGTGACAGCGCCAGTGCTTAGCATGATGTGTCGCTGACAACTTGGGGGTAAGTTATTTATTCCTTGTATTGGAACAAATAACACATACAGCAGGCAGCTGTAGGTAGCCTGTTTGTGGAGATATCTTTGCTTGTGAGAATGTCCAGAGGATCAACAGGAGCAGCTTAGCAACATGCTCTAGGACACACAGCAATCACAAGCTCCAGAATGAGTCATTGATGCACCCTTTTGTGAACATGTTCCATGTGAAAAGCAAAACCCCAAGACAGCTGTCAAGTCCCAGTCCAAGCTAATTCAGCCAATGCAATGATTAGGTCTCCCAGAATTTGAGAGGTCCCAGGCATCTTTTATATTAGGTTTCAGTCACTTTTTAGGACATACTTATCTGCAAGCTCCATTCCCTGGGAAAGAAGAGGTGAGCCAGGGGCCTGCTGGGTGTGCAGTGAGCAGCCATGGAATGAAAAGGAGGACCCTGACCCAAATGCTTGCAATAGGCAATAGATGGCAGAAGGAAGTGCTGAGCTCTCATGGCTCAGTGTGCTGGGCAGAGATGTTATCCAGCTGCAATCTCTTTTACAGAGTTCAGAGTACACTCAGAGTTTATTCCTCTCACACAGTTTTACTCTGTTTGCAGCACAGCCTGGTGGGCTCAGAGGAAATCTGCAAAATGGTGTCACATTTCCTAATCTATTAATTACAATTTTACATAGTATTTTTATAGTTATGATAATAACCTTATCATTTTGGTAAACTCAAAACATTTTATTTGCCTGTCCACTGAATTTTGTTTATCCCTTGCTCATTTACAGATGACAGTACCCAGTCCTAAGGTAGTCAAGGCATTTTCTTTTTCTTTTAAAAAGGTCGGTTGGTCTCTTGATTCAAGCAAATTGAGAAACAGAGCCTAATGTATGTCCAGGCAGGCTTTGTTCTTTTTTACTGGTTGGAAACATTTAGAAGGTGTCTACAATTTATTTGTAAAAGGTTTTTACTTTCTGTGATCTTTTAGCGTGAATTTCATAGTGTTTCTGTAATTGCTGTAACTCAATTTGGGTTAATAACTATTTGCAAAGCAAATAATGGGAATGCAGCTATTCTAGTTAAAGCACTGGCAACACCACGTGTGGCTGTGCGCTGTCCTGCTGCATGGCCTCGCTGGCTTATGCTGGCAGGATTTTGAGGTTCTCTTGAGTTGTGCAGTGGAGCCTGAGGTGAACGTGGTATTTCTCTGGTTTGGCTTAGTTTGTCCAAATAACTAGAGCTGCTGCTGCAGCTGCTGTGATCTAACTTGGCTGTGGACATAAGTTTGAGAATGATAGGAAAGGATAACCTGACCTAAAGGGCATCAACAGTGTAATTTTACAAATATCCTTCTGTAGCCCTTCCTTTGGTTTGGAGAAAGCCGTTTGGGTGACATTGCATTTCTTGCAGCACTGGAAAGCCAGGACAGCTGAGCAAAGCTTCAGCAATGGGGAACAGTAAATATTATTAGTTGGGGTGACCCTCCTCCCAAGTGAAGGGCATCCAGAACAGTGAGCTGGCTGCTAGCCACAGGGGCCTTGTTTTTAAGGAAGCTAGAACACTCTATCCTACCAGAGGTCTGGAGAAGTTCAGGCTGCCACAGGGGATGGGAGATTCACTTGTGGCCTCATCACCCATGTGTTTCTGGCAGTGTGCCAGAAACAGGTCAGGAGGAGGGAGCCAGGAGAAAAAGAGACTATCCAGTAGTGAAAAATCAAAAAATATATCCAAGCAAGCCAGGAAAATAGGCTGGATCAGAGCAGGAACCTTGTGATGAGAAATCACAGAGCTGTGATGAAAAGAAGAAATGTGCAGAAGGAGCAATTTAGGGTTTTCTGCAGCTAGAGAAAGTGAGTCTGAGCTAGAAGAGCTCAAGACAGCAGAAGAGTTGGGCATAGCGCCCCTAAAAGCTGATGTCTGTGCTGGTGCTGGAAGCATCACTCCCTTGGGACACTGCTGAATTTTTATGGTGCAATGACAAAACCAAAGGGGGATATAAGTGATTGTCTGAGTCTTGGTTACACGAGTTCATTAGATTGAAAAATATCTGATGAAACCATACTTCCTAAGACTGATCCAGAGGATCATTGATTTGTAGTAGCATTAACTACTGACAAAAATATAAACAAGAATTTAGTTGATGTGTTTGAGTTTAATAATGTAAATAGTAATAGAAAATTTGCAGCATTGACTGCTTTCAGTGTTGCGATGGAAAAGAATTTGCAATGCTGGAAATGCAATTATTGAAGGTGATTATAATTTTGGTTTTAGTTAAATTATTTTCATTCCAAGTATAACACTCTCCACTCCAGTGAGATTATTTATAACTTATGTATTGCACTTGAAATAATTGGCATATGGTGTAAATTAACCCCTCTCAAAACCATGATTTATGTGTTTTGTTCTAACTGATCTATTAAATGCTGCTTTGTTTTATGTTGATTCTTGCCAGTTTAGGCAGTGATTTGAGTTTACACCGTCCTGGCTTCTCCTTATCTGATCACTGCCCTGCTTTTTATAATTTAACAATTGCAGTCACATCAGGGATGTATGATAAAGCTTATTGAAAATATAATGCCAGTTTCTTAAAATCAGAGAAAAAAAGTATAATAATTTCATTCATCAAAATAATTAATTTGTTTCTGAGCCTTTTCACAGAATGGTCAATCTGCTGATTTTAAGCACTTAAAGAAGTGAGAGTTTGGTATTTCTGAATTAAGCAAGCTGGGGCTTCTAAACAGAAATCAACTTCTTACTGTGCAATAGGAAGAAATACATTAAAAATTATTTTGTTCAATATGTCAGGGAATGTAGTAAAATATCCTGGGTTTAAAACATTCA
The DNA here is from genome assembly GCA_013400235.1 of Oriolus oriolus. Taxonomy (NCBI): domain Eukaryota; kingdom Metazoa; phylum Chordata; class Aves; order Passeriformes; family Corvidae; genus Oriolus; species Oriolus oriolus. The sequence continues at coordinate 273,252 of VXBT01006382.1, forward strand.
TTTGTATTATAATAAAAGGATTACATCAGAGAAAGACCAAGGTGCCTTATTACTTTCCTCTGTTTTTCAGGTAGATGAAAAAGACAAAAAGATTGAGGAAAAGACGCATCCATATTAAGGAGGAAGGATTCCAACCTGTTATTGTTATTAGGAAAAATAATATAATAGGCTAATCTTTTTTCTAAGTTACTTTGAAGGCAGTTGTGAGCTCCAGTAGCGCTGTGAATGAAAACGTAACTAAACAATGCAACAGGTGTGTACATTTGTGTGTAGCTAGCTACACAAAGAGGGGTCTCTATATGTCTGTGTATCTCAGATAGAGATTACATTTTTGTATAAAGCATCAGGATCAAGTGGTGGAAGGCAGCCGTTTGCCTTTCTCATTGTCACAGTTTCCTAACTTGATTGGTGCTGAGTGTACCCAGGGAAGGGGTAAGGCTGGCAGCTGTACCTCCTCCCTGAAAAGAAATGACTGTGGGTGAAATCAAGAGATGTAGAAGATCGTGAATGGTAGGAAAAATTGAGCAGGACCTTTGATCCTTAAATTGCTGGGACACTTGATTATACCTCCTTGCCATGTTTTATATTCTGGCCAGTTCTGATCTTTTCTGTGACTTCACTTCTACTTATAATTATTTGGATGCCGCTACTCTCAGAGCTGAAGAGTTTCTAGCCCTGCCCATTTCTGTTCAAGGAAGCACACAAGGACCAGGAGCATGACAGGCCTCTCAGAGCTGATTAAGGTAAAAAGACTCGCTGGATGCAGTTCTTTTGGAGCAAGGCTGTTGATTTTGGCCAGTTGGCAGCAATGTTTTGGATCAGATGACATGTTTTGCTGAACCATCCTTGTGCTTTCCAAACCCAAGTCACATCAGTCGCTCATCAGCGTCTCTCCCCAGCCACCCCAGCACACTGCTAGGTTAGTTCTCCTGCTCCCCAGGCACAGGTGCTCCACTTTTCCCATGGAGTCATTTCAAAAATGCTGCAATGGGAGAAAATGTTTTTGTAAAGAAAGCCAGGCACACAGTGCAAGCTCTCCAGCTTTCTGTTACTGGAAGTTCAACACTAAAGTTTTCTGTACCTCAGCCAATGTTTGCTTTGATTCCCCATATAATACCTGGGCCTGAAAGAGAAAAATCATCATAGAATCATAGAATGGTCTGAGTTGGAAGGGACAGTTCGCTTGCTGGTTTTTCTTTTATTTTGTGTGTAGGTAGCCACAAAAAACTACTGCACTCATGTTTTAACATTTGAAGTATAAGAACATATCCCAGCAGTTAAGCATGCCCTTAACTTTGGTGAGAGAAATGTGTTTAGAGAACTCAGCATTGATTAGTATAGAAACCTGTTTCCCTCTCCAGCTAATGAGAGAAAATAGAGTATTTGCCTAGTATTTCCTGTGAGGCTCATCTGTAAGAGGAAATAACAGGGTTGGTCTCAGTTTCTCCCAATGCTACATGGGCTTACTATGAAGACAACCCCCTTCTCTTCTTTTTTCTAATTCCAGTGTGAGTGAACACTAGTAAGCAAAGTAAAGAAGGCCCCAAAACACCTAGACAAAGAAGGATGCCCAGGAAATGTCAGTGAGGCAGCCACAACTTTGAAGTAAGGGACTGAGGAATGCTAACAGCCCTTAAATGGTGTTTGAAGAGTGGGGCCCAGGCTCTCTGTGGTCTACCGGCTACCCTTACCAATCTCTTGACACTGTCAGCTCCAGTGCCACATGAACTTTTCAGAACCCCAAAAGCCACAAACCAACATCTCTTTGCTGTATTTAATCTGAAGTAGGGTGCATTTAAAGTCCTACTGAGGTGGCCAAATCCAAACCTTCTGTGAACGGATACAACGTTCAGAGCACTTAAGCACACAGCATAGGTGGGCTGTGTGTGACTGTTAGCTGCCTGTATGAACTTGGAAGGGGTTTGTGTTGGTTCCAAGACTGAGTCCATCACAGTCAGGGTGCTGCTGGCTGTCGGACTGGGGGTAGCTGTTTCCAGTGTAGAAAAAGCTTGTCATGCTTCTCCTCCATCTACAGCTCTGTGCTCATCTTGGTTTTTCATTCAGGTTCATTTTTAGCCGGTGGTCTTTCCTACTGGCCACCACTAATTCAGCTGCCACCTCCTCCTCAGAGGGCAGGCTGAGCAGCCTCTTGATTGCCTGGTTTGATGCATCATCCCAGTGAGTGCCACTGCCCAAAAGAAGGACCTTAGCAGTGCTGGCTGAGGTGTGTTGGAGATGGAGGTGCTTAAACAGGGTGGGATGGTGTCTGGTACCTCTGATAGAATCAGAGGTAGAAGAAAAACCTGCAGTGCTTGTTTCTTACATCTCTGCCCCAATTACCAGAGTCTATTTCCTTCTGCTTTCTCAAGCAGCTATGAGCTTTCCCTCTTGCACCGCCTGATCACCAGATCAATGCGAATGCCATGACTTTAGCACTTGCATCCACTTCATAAGCACTGGGCAGCTCCTGTAATGCTTGCAAAACTCATGATGTCACTGCTGGGTTTAAGCCAGTGGTCTATTTTATGATTAGAGGTTTTGTTTTTCACTGGAACAACTTCAAGGCTTCTTCATCGCTAGCTCCTGTTTATTCCTTGCACCACTGAAGTGTAGAACGTGGAAAGAAAATGAGTGAATGGGGGAAATAGACTGGTCTGTGGCAGAGACTGGCAGCAGTGCCTGTCTTAAAAGTCCTCAGCAAAGCTCATCTCACAAAATCTCAGAAGCTTGCTGAGATTTTTTTATATGGGAAAACATGAAATGAGCATTTCTAAGTGAGAGGGCTGGGGGTTTCCTGCTCTTCCGCAGCAAATACAGACAGATCATGCTTTCCCCCACACCGGCCTTTTCTGTGGAGCCATGTGCCCCCCAAGGGACAGAACAGAGCAGCTCCTAAACACAATAAACATTACTCTGTCTGCATTAGTTTTTACATTTCTTTGTTTTATTTCTTGTTTTGTTTGAAATGACCTGTACCACAGGAATACAATTTATTTAACAGGTTGTTATTTTTTTAGGAGCAGATAATAGTTAAGTAGATACTGTTTATTTCACTGACTGTCTATGACTCCCTGCATCATTCTCACAGCCTCTGTCTCTCTGGCATCTCCACGTAACCCAGCCACAAGAACAACAGAGCAGCCTTTGGCCATACGATTGATTATAGCTTGTGGATACAAAGTGGAAGCTCTGTTTTCTTAGCTCCAATTGGTAATAAAAGCTCAATGTTACATTCTAGGGTCTTTCTCAATTACTTGCCCCTCTAATAGCTGCTTACATGTTTCTGGTGAAGCATGTTTTATTTCATATATTTATAATAGTTTTTAAAAAAAAGATGACATAGCTTACAAAGAGAAAAATAATGCCCCCTTAGCATGAGCAATACTGCAAGGTTCTGATTGTTGTGGGGACATTTCTTGTAGCTTCACAGTTTTGCTGCGAGGTGTAATGCCCAAGTTTCCCCAGAAACCTAAATTCAGAGTGGCAATTTACCTTTTAATTGATCCCCATGAAATTTGTTTTGCATTACAGGTCAGACACTGCTGTTCCCAGAGAAGAATGTGCCCAAAACAGAAGAGCTGGTCACTTGGGAAGAACTGCCTTTTGTAGTAGCTGAGAGGTATATGATTTCTGTTATCCATACATGCAAATCAGGGGCTGGAGCTGCTTTTACCATAGTTGCTGGTGTGGGTTTATTCACTGTCACTGATACACTTACCTCTACTGCTTCTCTTTTCATTAAGTCATAGAGCCCATCTGTTTTCTAAGGCTCAAGCTCCATCATCTTTTGCCCCATGAAGAAGGACAGCTGCATGATGCTGACTCTGTGAATCCTATATTACAAATGAGCAGCATAAAGAGCACTGACCCAGAACCCATTTCCTAGTTCATGTCTCACCGTCCACATCCCCAGACCTTTTTGTCTGTGACTGTGAGCATTCAAAGACCTACGCAGTAGCTGAAGCTTCTTTTCCTACTTCAAAGTGCATTGGGAGGACTACACTATGTTACACTCCTTGCAATCCCAGCTCATTGTGTAGCTGGAAATGCTCCTCAGCTGTGTCAGTGTGATAGCACTAGTGATGCACTGCAGATCAGAGTAATTGGGAAGAGATGATTGTGATTCCTGCACTTGTTTGAAGGGCCCAAGAGCCCTGACCTGCTTCCCAATTTAGGATGGTACAAGCCTTTTAAGGGTTAAATCTAGACAGGTGTTTCTGTCCCAGTTCCCAGGGAGGAGTTCGCATTCCTTGCTAGGAGAGTTTAATATACCCTAAGTGCTGTCTGGTTCACTTCCCATCCTTTTTTGGAAGAAATGCAAACATTTCCCCGCATATTATCTTCAAGCAATGGAGAATATTCAGATGGGCTCCAAAGCTATGCAGCTTTAATGGAGAAAGAAGTTCCTGGAAAAAAATGCATTTGGTATGTTTATATTGCTCTGCCAAGGCAGGAGTTGCCTCTACCCCATAGCCCTAAATAGCCAGCAGTCTCTGTGAGCTAGAAGCTAACTCGACAGCTCTCCTTAATTATGTTTTGTAGATAGTTTCCTGTTACAGAGAGCAGGCCTGAGTCCAAACACAAGAAAGCTAGAAAAGCCTTTTGGGGTTGTTTTTGGGTGGTTTTTGGGTTTTTTTGGAAGGGGGGGGGGCATGGGTGTGTGTGTCTGTGTGTGAATAAGTGACTTTTCCGGCAGGGCCCAACAGAGTAAGAATTGCTTCTTAGGATCTTTTCAACCCATTTTGGGACAGCTACCTTTGCACAGCAGGCTGGGACACAATGTACTGTGGCTGAGCTGGGTGGGACTTGGCAGCATTGCAGCAGTGGTCAAGTGAGTCAAACTTACAGGTGATAATGCAACCCAGCACATCTGTGAAAGCATTTATGCCACAGCCAGAAAGAGTTGCCAGAGCGCAGCACATGGCAAGATGGCTCTGTAGTGGTGGCACGCGTTTCACGTTGGTCCCTCGGTCACAGATGGGTACAGGGAAAATGAGTGCAACCAAAAGCCTCTCATTTTCTCCCCAGCTGCCTCTGGGAGGGAGCTGGGGAGAGAAGCACAAGGCCACTGTGTAATTGCCACTGCTGTGAGCACAGAAGGAGTCCCAGTTCCCATGTGCCTTCTGCCCTTAGGTCTCTGCTGGTATGCCTGAAGCAAGACAATTCTTTTATCAAGTGTGTACAAAATGAGTGACTGTGTAGCATAGGAAGAACTCAAAGGAGATGGAACGGAACTAACTAAAGTACAAGGTGTGGGCTGGCTACGAGAGCTGAGAGGTCACCATCAGCCAGCACCCCTGTGTCTGAGCCTGGCAGGACAGGGTTCTGCAGTACTGACAGCCCGGCTGGGACACATTCCAGCAGAAATTTTGCTCCAGCAGAAAACAAGCACCCAGTGTCTCTGATCACACACCTCAACCCTGGTTTGGAAGACTTCTTCCTGGGGGCAAATTACTCCTCTGCCACACCATCTTTCTCCTGGGGAAGCCAGGAAGGGATGGAAGCTTGAGGAGAACAGAGGCAATAGAGTTAGTGGTGTCTCAAATGTAGGTCAGAGGTTTTTTCTCACCTCTACTGCCATGCTTCTGACCACAAAGAAAGACAATACACTCAGATTTCATCAGCTCAGGATGGCTTAAAACTAAGTGACCTAGAAAACAAAGTTTCAGAGAACACCAAGAATCAGTTTTGTCAGTCACCTACATTCCCCTCTGGCTACTGAGAATGCAGCAGCTCTGGCTTAGGCAGCAGATCTACACCAGGGTTTGGAGACAGCAGGAACCTGGTTACATAAGAGGAATAAATAAACATTCCCCCTGTTCTTCTCCCACCACCTCAAGGTCAGGTATTTGCTTTCTGATCAGCAAGAGAACTTCTTACCAGCCCCAGGTATAATCTATGCTAGCTCTTTTCCTGCTGTTGAGGATAATGGGATGAGGCAGGGGAAGACAGTAGTTGGAGTATCAGGGGTTTCATGCCATCCTCTAATTTATTTCCCTAGGCTGCCACAAAAAAGCAATCTCTCAGGCTCTAGAGCTGCCTCCTCTGAAAAGCGGTGCCCTTGATTCCTAACTAGAATTTGGCAATAAGCCTAAAGTCTCTGTGGAGCCAAAGAGCTCTAATGAAGTCTAGGAAAGATCTGGTTTGGGGTGTATTTATACTTGGGCAGTAACCATGCAGACAAAGCCTTGTGTTCTCTGCCACAAGGAACAGGTGGGGAATGGCACTCATCTGAGCTGAAGAGGCAGGTGTGATACACTATGGGGTGAAAAGTGTGGAAGAGTTGTAGTTAGCACCACATAGGAGAGGATGCAGAGATTATCAAGTCAACCCAGCACTGAAGCAGAACATCAGGCTCTTTTCTCTTGCCATTTGGGAAAGACTTGCATTTTCTCAGGGACATACATCCTACCTCTTCAGGGGCCTGCGGGGATTGTACATGGGAGGGACTAGCCAGGTGTAATGACACACTGTACAAGGTCGCAGAATATCTTACACAGTTAGGAGCATCTTTCCCAGTGAGAAGTGGGGCCTGTATGTACAAGTGTTAGAGGAGTCTGGGAGGCAGCCTTTTTGTTCAGGAGAGGTCCAGCAGCATTGTTCTCCAAAGGAGCATCTACTCTATGGTAAGAGGCAGAAAGGTGACAAAAAGAAGGACCGTGGCTGCTTCCCTTTCCAACTGACCCCTCATAACACCAGCAGATAAAGTTTATATTGACTCTATTCTTCCTCTCTTCCTGCTTCTGTCCCCACTCCCCCTCCAGAACTGGCAGAGGAAGCTGGGGAGCAGGCAGCCTGGACAGCGCTGAGAGCATCACTGATCAGAGGGGCTGAGCCCCAGTGATGCCTCAACAAGTGCAAGAGCATAATCTGGTATTTCCCACAGAGAAAACAACGAAAAAAAGAGAAACAGCTGACTGATTAAAAGTTTCCCCCCTCCTGTACACAAGATTCTGCAGTCACGCCGACAGATAGACATTAAATAATTCTTCCATAATAAATGATTGGAGATAAAAGCCGGCGGTGGCTGCTGCTGCTGTTTGGATTGCTCCGTTGTCTGCATCTTTGTTTCTAGTTTGTTCCCCGGCCACTGTCGGCTGGCGCTGGGGCTGTCAGACCTTTGCCTCTAGCATTTCTAGGAAGAGTTTATGCATGGGAACCTTGCCCTGCAGTTTGATGCTGTAGAAGTGCTGCACAGCTTTGGCAGCCGTCTGCCGCAGGAGGGGCAAGGTCAGGAGCAGCTTGCCTGCTCGCCGGGGCTCCTCGTTGCGCTGACTCAGCTCGTAGTCCTGCAGGGCTTCGTGGAGAAGGTCCTGGAGTTTCTGCACTGCATCCATGTCCTCTATGTGCATGGAGTCTGGGGTGAGGGAGAAAAGACAGCAAACAGACAAGTCAGACATGAGAAAGGAAATCCTTTATGGTCCTGAAGCTTAAGATGTTTTCTTTCCTTCTTGTCTGTTGTTGTGGGGATTTTTGGGGGGGTTTTTGTCTGGCGCCCCCCCCCCCCCCCCCTGCCAGGCAGGGGCTGAGGGGTGTTGTTTGGTTTGTTACTTAAGGGGAAAAAAGCAGCTTGCTGGCAGGTGTGGTGCTGCTGCTCCAGTTTGGCAGCAGCCCAGTGTGTTGGCCCTAGCAGTGCAGGGACAGTAAGGTTGCCAGGGGTAGGTGGGTGACACATGTGCCCTGTGTGCTGCCCATTTTACCAGCCACCCAATGCAATGCAGGGGCCAGGCAGGGGCCTTTCTGATTTGCACTTTCACTTGCCCTCTGTGCTCCTTATGGGGAGAGTCACCCTGCAAGGGGCAGCAGCTGCTGTGCTGCCGCTTGGGAGCAATCTCATTAAGAATAATTAACACTGTTATAGCGCTTCATCTGTCTAAACTGCCTAATTGCCGTGCAGCTGCTCAGGGTGTCAGCAAGACAGAAAAGCCCCAGTAGGTCACAACCAGTGTGCCCAGGGGTGTTGCCAAACCCACCTTTATACATATGCCCCTGTTTTCAGAGACTGCCAGCTGCTGCTCAAGGAGCTTCCTGCTGAAATAAAGGAAACCCACACCTTCTGCAAGGCCTCTTCCCTTAGGCTGCCAGTTAGATTCTACGAGCTGTTGGAGGGGTTAGCAGGGTTTGCAAGGCTCCTTCGTGTGTCAGTGAAGCAAAGGTAGCTAGCTGGTAAGGACCCAGTCCAGGGTTGAGGTAGGGAACCGTGTTGAACACAGGCTGCCAAACTTGTGGGTAAGCCATGGTGTCAGAGGGCGGCACCAAAGAGCAGAGAGGCACAGCATCACCAGAGGTGTTCTCCTTTTTCATGTTGCTGATACTTGCTTCCTTCTTACAACCATGACAGAGCTGGTGACACTGTTGCCTTGTCCTCATTGTTCAGAGACTTTTAATCAATACTGAACCTATTGATAAAGATTCCTGCCACAAGGCAACAAATCCAGAAGCAACGGCAAGGAGACAGTATGGCAAGCACACATGCACACATGTAGTTGTACCACCTGCCATCACAGCCTGGGCTTTGCAGTGTGGCAGTGCTCTGGCTCAGCCTACACACAAACATGAATGTGAGGACATGGGTTCCCCAGAGTGACAGCAGTGAAGGGGAGGAAAGCTGACTGAAGTGCCAGAATCTCTCGAGAAACATGTGTCATCTTTATGGAGAGCACAACACAAATTAGAGACTGTGAATTTTGTAAGATGCATTTATGGTAAAAATGCTATTTATGATGCATGATTTATAAAGTATTACAACAGTTGGGAAAATATTATGTCTAGCAAGAAAGCTGTTTAAGAAGCTGTTTAGAAGCAATGCACTAATTAAGAAGATATTAAAGGGAAGTATTCCCAAGAAGCCTACTGAAGAATGATTCTTGATGCATTTACACTTTTTATCCAAGAGACCAGGCAAAGAAGCTCAGAAGAGGGCTGCTAGGTCATCACAGTGACCTGAGCTAGACACAGAGGTTGATTCTGAAAAGTAGGGAGGAAGAAGCACGTTGCCTAGTCAGTCTGGCAACTTCTTCCAGCCAGGCAGCACCTCTGAAAAATTTCCTTACACAATCCAAGAGAAGTGAGTGCGATCTGTTTCCTGCCAAGTTGCAGGGATCATTTTGAAGACTGGAAGTATAAAAAGCTGGAATGTCCTCTGTCCTTTCTGTTTAATGTCCTTCTGGCTAGGGGCACAAGGGGGAGAAGTAATCACAGCCTGTCAGAGTTTGCAGATCCCAGTGGGTGCTAGAATTACCGTGCAATGAGCCATGCTTCAGGGCAAAGTGGGTGCTCTGCTTTTGGGTACTGCTGCTGCTGTGCATTAGACAGAATCCCAAAACTTCCCTTCTGCCACCTGGCTTCTGTAAGGCGACAAGACTTAACAGCACCAAATAAATAAGTGTATACAGTGAGAGGAACTGGGGAAATAAAGACCAAAGCCTGCCCCACCCTCACCACTCTCTGCTGAAAGAAGCTCAAAATTGGCAGCTGACTGCAAAACTAAAACAACATTGCAGGATTAATTTCCTTGCAATCCATCAGTGAACTGGTGTCGATGGCATTGATAAACTGTTAATTACGAAATCAATAGCTATGAATTTTTACAGCTATCAGAGCGCTGAGGTGGGGGCAGGCTGCCTGACCATGTCCCTGAGGGTCAGCTGGCCTAGCAGCTGGGCTTCGTACCAGGAGCCCTTCTCCAGCACTGCTGGCATGGGGTGCGGGGCAGGTGTGAGAATGGATGAGGCCCACTGCTTCCTCACCTAACTCTCTTCTCGGAGCTTCTGACAGGAGTGGAAACCTCACAGAACCCATTAATACAGAATTTTCTGTGCATCTCTTTGACAGATCCAGACGTTGCTCACTTCATCTGAGCATTAAAATGCATTGCAGAGAAAAAGGGGAAATAAATTTTGGCCAGTCTGGAATGTCCTAAAATGAATTTGTGCTGTATGCTAACCTAGAGGGCTCCTCAATACATAGGTTGATCAATTTTTATTCCTAAGGAAAGAGGACCTAGGAATGTTTAAAAATGGACTGCTGACTCTGAAGGGTAACAAATTAGGTCTACAGCACCTCTACTCTGTCAAAAAATGGGTGATCATATTGTTTGGGACTTGCCTGCTGCTCTGGGAATTAAGAATTCATCCCTCAGCTCTCTAAAATGCACTTACTAAAGACAGAGATCCCTTGAATTATCTTTGCCAGTCCCAGCAGGTATGTTGTTGGTGTGTCACACCAAGGACTCAGAGATCAGCCTACTGTCAGCTTCTTCTCTAGCAAAGAGTGAGTGAGCTCCCACTTCTATTTTCATTTGTTTGAATTCCTAGAATCAAAGGGTCAGTATATACAAGGCTGCATAAGTCCCTAGAACTTGGGTTGCATGAGCAGTCACACCCAGAATTTATCTATATGGGAGGAAAGGCAGAAAGCAGGTTTAGGCAGCACAGGTGCTAATCTAGGTGTTCATCTTTAAGCCCTATCTCTGACCCAAGGGAGCTGAAGCCTGGCCCAAACTGCTTTCCTCCCGTTTTAGGAATCAGCTGTTTGCGTGCAAGCGCACCCATGCAGGCTCTGTAAGTTTATCCCTGTCAAAAATACACTAGGAAAAATAACTGGCGTTAAAAGAACGTGAAGGTTCAATGTTAAGTTACAATCAAAAAATACACTTGTCCTATTCCAGCTTCCTTACCTGTGTGTCGTGAGAAGCTTTAATTGCATGAAAAACAAAATTCCATGCTTTACTTTGATATGTTTCAATACAAATAACAAAGCAGGACTTTTGTGCATTATGCTCCTACATAGCTACACTTCTAGCTGCATGAGGAGAAGCCAGTGAAGTCAGAGTGATTTTTTCCATCCAGCTGAGAATGTGCTTTGGCCTGTGCCTCCTGACCCCTACCTTGGTTTCTTTACTCCACAACACTGGAAATGGAACCCCAAAGCATCTGATGAGTGTTGGTTGTCCTGCTCTTTGTTCGGTGTTACCCCACTCCTGTGGAGACTGTCTCATAAGGTTTACTCTGGGCTCAGTCCTGAGAGCACAGTGAGCAACAACAGCAGAGAGTGCTTCTGTTGCGCTGTGAAGAACTTGACAGCAGTGTCCACAGCACTGGCCCGGTAAATGTCCCAGTGTGGCACTTCTCCTGTCACAACTGCTACCTTAGCACTTCAGCCTCTCTGAGGAGCCCTTCTCCCTGTTTAATCCTGTGACCCTCTTAGTAGACAGCTTCTTTAACAAGTTGATTACATCACCAATAGCCACCATTGCACAGATGAGAGAGGCTAGCCTTGGCCATCTGCCCATCCTGGTTCAGTGGTAAAGTGAAGGCAGCAATTAAAACTAAAAAAGCAATAGATGAGAAATTGAAAAAGGGAACAAAGTTATGAAGCGCAGAAAAATGATAAAGGAAATGAAGGACATAGGAGGAAAAGCCATGGCTAGAAGGGCTAAGGACAGTAAAGAAATTTTATAAATATTTAAGGAATAGAAGAAAAAAGATCATTTTTAGGGGGACTCTTTTCACCTGGAGATGATTAATGTATTAATAGCAGTGCAGACTAGAGAGAAGTCCTGAGTGAGTATTTCTGTCCTATTTAGAAAAGAGAAGGTTTATATACCTGTGTTGTATGAAGATGATGAAGACTTTGTAATCTGTTCTTTGTGCAAGAAGATATTAGAACTATTAGGACAAACTTCACAGAAACCAGCAGAGCTGGATAACTTGGCTTTATGAGTTCTAAAATTGCTGGCTGAGGGTCATCTAGGGCAGATTAATGATTAATAAGTCTTGGTATTTTTAAGAAGTTCAAGATGACTGGAAAAGTTCTAATGATGCACATATTTTCTCAGGTCTTATCTGATAATTTCTATGCTAGCCTGATGTGAACCAGGGCAAAAATAAAGGAAAAAATAAAGGTGACATTCAATTAAGATTAATAAGATGGCATTTATAAGACATGTAAATATGGCACTTAGGGACACGGTTTTGTGTTGGGCTTGGCAGTGCTGGGTTAACAGTTGGAAGTGGTGATCTTAAAGGTTTTTTCCATCATAAATGATTCTGTGATTTTACTGCCAGTCAACATGATACTTGGGAAGAGAGGTCATGTCAAACAAACTTGATTTCATTCTCTGATGAGATTACAAGTTTGGTTGATAAAGTTAACTGCACAGATACAATAGACTTAGGTTTTTATAAGACACTTGGCTTAGGACCACAGGACATTCTCATTAAAAAATTAGCACTATGCAATATCAATAAAGAACACTTTCAGTTGATTAGTAACTGGCTAGATGACAGATCTCACAGTAGCTATCAGTGGTGAATCATCCCTGAAGAAGGAGTTTTCTCATGAGAATCTGCAGGGATCAGTAAAAAAACCAGCTGCTACTCAACATTTTTATCAATGAGCTGTAAGGAAGTTTTTTTCTTTTAAATTGCTACTGCTAAGGAGTGGATGGATGGCAAACAGGAACAGAGTGTCATAAAATGGTGACGACAGGGCAGCCTCACAGAATCCTGGACCACGTCCTTACACTTGAAGTATTATATCCATAGCCAAGGAACGCAACTATGGAACAGGAAGTTCATCGTGTCAAGCTGTCAGGTATAAAAAGACCTGGAGTCATAGGACCCAGCTCAACAAAGACCATTCTTTGGAGGCTGAACTCAGGCAAACAGACATTAAAAGATATGGTGCCTTTTCTTTTTTTTAAACTGAGAGAATGATTAATTATTGGAGTCAGCTACCAAGCAAGATGTAGATTCCCTCTGTTTTAATCCTTCCAGCTTCATACTAGGTGTTTTTCTGTAAAGTGGCTTTAGCCAAACACAGATAGTGGTTTCAGGGCTGGGCTGAAAGGATGAATTATGTGACCTGCATGATGCAAATCTGGCAAAGAGATCTGATGTGGCCACAATGAGACTCAGGGGATGTAGAGGGAGCCCTTGTCACACAGTAGCTTTAGCAGTTTCCCTTTCAGATGGGACTCCTGAGCAAATCTGTGTCCGGCTGGCTTTGATGCAATGCAGCCTGCTGGATTGAGGGCTGCAGTCTACATCCACACTGCCTCCCAGTTAAAGGGGGATTCAGTGTCTCTGGTCACTGAACATCTCCAGGACAGGGCCAGGCAGCCCCAACCCCACAGCTTTTTGAAACTGGGCCCAGGGTTTCCCTGTTTGCTGTACCTGACCAACACTACTGAAGTGGATTCAAGTGTGACTCACATCCCTTTTCTGAACCCATGGCATTGGAGTTGGCTTGCTAGTGGAAAAGGCCTCCACAGACCCTTTTACTGCCTGAAAGCAGCAACCAGTCCATCCCTGTCTGTTCCACTCCATACTACAGGGTCAGAGCACAGCTGGGCCTCCAGCAGCAGTAAGCCTCATTTCTCCCTGCTTTCCAGCTTAGAGCAGAGCTTTGAGAATGTTGCATGACACAGGCAGAGATTCTTAGGCAGCAGGCTCTAGTCTCACCCCAGGTCAAATAACACCTGAGCCTTGACCCCCTGGTTGCAAGACTGGCTGGGCCAGGGCTGTACCTGAGTTGGCGAGGGCCAGAGCTTTGAGCGTGACAAACTCCTCCTTTTCCACCTTGAGCTTCTTATAGCGGCGCACCAGTTGTAGGATGGCCAGGTAGAGCTCCAGCAGCCCTGTCAGACGAGAGTGCTCTTCATCCATTATGTAGTCCTCAGCATAGACCAGCTTGTCCTCATATGGCAGGGAGCGGTACACAATGCCCAGGATGAGAATTTCCATCCAGGCACTCTGCAGAAGGCTCATCTGGTCTCCAAGGGAGAGGTTGGAGAACCCTGACAGGGCAAAAGACAAGCAGGGTCAAATGGGTGTGCAGCAAAGCCTCTAGGAGATTAGGATCCGTAGTTTCCCTGAGATTCAAACCATGCACTCTTCCCTACTGACCTGCTGCTTTAAAAAAACCCCAAACAACTCACTAAAGTGACCCTGTCTCTGTAGCAATCAGCACAGATAGACCTTACTCTTCTCTTTGCTCCTATGCCCACCCACAGCCTCAAACAGGAGTTCTGATGCTCTGATTGCATTTATGGCAGCCCAAGGTTGGTGACAACCTCTTTTCAATGACCACTGCTTCTTTCATAGCAGCAACTGTTTTGTACCACATCGCCTTCTCACTCTTCCTCTGTAGGTCTGTATTGCAGCCCATTTAGTCTGACCCAGCTGAAAAAAGAGCAGAGAAGAGCTCCAGATGGCAGAAAAGAGGGCTTCTGATGGGATAGGAGAGAATGACACAGGCCTGGATTACAAGTATACTACAATCTCACATTTTGGCCAACATGAAAACAAGTCCTGCCACAACAAAGCATCAAAATGTGTTCAAAAATGAATACATTTGTGAACAGAATCCTCTTCTATTCCTCATCACACTCTGATCTCCATATTAGCAGCTCTGCCTACAACCTTACCCAGTGATAAAATTACCTTTATGGTACCATACAAGCACCTAAATCACAGGCAAACGAATGGTAGCAATTAAACCAGCACCCACAGTGAACCAAATATTCTTGCCAAATACAGAAGGAGCAAAGACAGACCCTGACAGCCCCAGAGTCCACTTGAGAAAGTGGAGAGGACAAAACACAGAGGCAATGTCCACCTCAAGGTGGGGGAAATAAGTGCATGAGAAGGAAAACTGTCTATTATGCCCTCCATACCTGGTACCCTTGAAGGCCAGGCCATGAAAGATCCTGGGAGATGGGCACTCTACAAGTCATTACAAACAGGAATGTCAAGTATAGTGTGTTGGTCCTCTCTAGGCAGGTTTTGCCCACCATGGACAGGCAGAAATTGTACTTTTGGCAGCCCCTTGCTTCTAAAGGTTCGTAAGGCTGTGAGAGAATGGAACAACCAGGCACCCCTCAGCTGGGAGGGTGATGCTCCACCAGCCTCCCCAGCCAGTTTTCTCCCTAGAAGCATATGAAGCCTTGGGGATCACCAAGAGACCTGCGAACTCATGAGCTTCTATGCAGAAACCTCCCAGCTCTGCTGGCTGCATGCAAGGCTCAGCAGGACTTCTTTATTCCACACCCCACTCTGCTCACAGCTCTTGGCCCCACATCGGGGCTTACATAGCCAGCCACCATGATGATAATTTGATTTCTCTTGTTATCAAGTTGGCAATTAACAAAAGAGCTGATGATTGCTATATTGACTGACTGTGGGATCTCTTTTTCTATCTGCGCTATCTCAGCTAGGGAAGGGAAGGCAGAAGGGTGGGTTAGTGGTATTTATTTATCTCTACGCCATGTTTTGTGTTTGTGTTGCCAGGGGAAGCAAAGGGTGATAATGGCCTGGCGGCCCTTGGACATCCAATTTCCCTTATCAGGCCACTGAATAGAAAAGAGGCCCCCGGCCACATTAATTAACAGATACCAATCAGCTGTCACGTGCTATGTGTGCAAGGTCTGAGGGGAGCAGTGGGTGGGAGGGAAGAATCAATAAACCATCGGGGAGGAGTGCCAGAGGGAACAGCTAAAGAGGAGTCCAGGCTACTGGAGAGAAGAGCTGCAAATCCAGCTCCATGACTGTGAGACTGATTCCTGTTCAGCACAGCCTGTGCTCCACACAGCCCTGATGAATCCCACCTCTTGCTCAGGCTGGGAGGTGGGTGCCTTTTCCTTTATCTCACCCTTCTGCCCTGCACTCAGAACTGTGCTGCTCTGGAATGCAGCCTTCCTGATTCAGTCCAAGTGCAGGCTGCTGCAGCTCCAGTGCTTGGGATCCTGTCTCCCCAGCTCCCTGCTGCACAGGGGACTGATGAGATTAGCCCTGAGATGGGAGTAAAGGTGCACAGCCACTGTTCCACTCTTCAGAACCTGAAATCTCTCCTTTGGTCATCCCTCTCCTAGCTCTGACCATGGAGATCAGTCCAGCATTGAGGCTGCTGCCTTAAGGCCATTTCCTGGATCAGTCAGATGGCCTTTCTGCATCTTCATTCCCCATCTGGATTACAAAAGGTGTTAGGCCATTGCCTCACTGCAGTCTGCCAACAAAATTTCTTGAAAATTGAGAAACAGTCATGTAGTAGAGTGAGAGGATCCAGGACAGGCATGGCTCATACTTTTCTGCTACAGAGTAAAGTAGAAAAATTGATTTACCCCTAGCAGTAGCCTATACACACAGCATCTCTATTAACTGCCCTTTCCCAGAGGCTGTTGTGGCAGATGAGAACAGGAGATACTATATTTTACCCTTTGCCAAGAACAGAGGAGCCAGCTGCAATTGCCCCACCCACCTGGGAAAGCCCCTGGCCAGAAGCACTCCCAGATAGCCAACAACTCCAGCTCCAGCAAGCAAGCGGGAAGAGGGAGTGCTATGGCATCAAGCCTGGACTTGAAATGTCTGACAGATTTGGGACCCTTTTCCTCCAGTGTTCACCATGGGGAGTGCAAGGGCTGTCCCTGAGTCACTGCAGTAAAGGGAAGACCACGTAACTCTCTCATGCTATAAAAGCTGAGATCAGGAAAAGTAAATGGTAATTTTACCAGGCCAAAATCACAGGCTTGCTATTATAGGATTATAACATTGGGGAACCTCTAGTTGTGAAATTTCCTGTCCTCTTACAGCTCCCAGGAACTGCTGGAATACAACTGGTTTGCATTCTTGAGCTGTTGATGGCCCAGCATCCAGAAAACACCCTTAGTGATCAGTTTCTTGCTGCTTTTGTCAAGTCTGACCCTGAAAGGTGCCTAATACACCACTGCCCCAAAAGAGAAGCCTCTGGCTCTAGCACAGAGCTGCATGCATGTTTCCCTCCTTCCCAGGTGCACCTTGAGAAAAGCTGCTTTATTTAGAATAGCTGATGTGACATTCAGAGTGGGGATTTTTTAAATTTTTTTTTTGTTATTATTATTTTAGTGGTTTGGCAGTGGGAGCTCCCAGAATTTAAAAAAAAAAAAAATCGTCACATAATTTGTGGCAAGTGGAGTTCATAATCTGTTAATTTATTATCATTTCTGTCATCCTGGAGGGCCATTAGCAGAGGTAATAAAAGGAGATGTAATTATAGGATCTGAGGCCACTCCAGACACAGCTGCTGTCACTCCATTTGCCATATTTCATTCTGTGCTAGTACGAACGTCTTCCTGGTGAGAACAGCACAACAGCTATCCTGGGAGAGCCTTCATTGTCACCCCTCAAGAGTAGTCTTGTCACCCTGCATCAAAGCAAGAAGAAAAGGTGATGTTCCAAGACAATTTGCATGGCAGGAGGGTGAGTAGTGGGGAGGGGGCCTCATACAGAAGGGAGCAACTCCACATTGGCTAAGTGTGGCTTTTGAGCTCATGGCTAATAACGCTACTGAGCTAATAACATTTGCTAAACACAATTAAATCATGCTTTATTGTTATCATAGGAAAGTGTGTTTAAGTTTTACTGATTTTATTTGCTGATTTTATTACACTGTGGGGTAGAAGTTGGTACTGACACCTGGGATCCTTCAGGGTTGGTATGACTTTAATGTCACACCTTTCTTTACTAATTCCAGTGTGAATACAAGGCAGGAATATGTGACTTTTTCTCCTTTCTCTATCTTTCTCTGACCAAGAGTTATGCACACAGGAAGCAATGTCATGTTTTGCTCAAAATCCGTGGAAGGCAGAAATACAGGGCACAGATAATTTAGACACCTGGCAGGCTCCTGGCCCTGCCCTGCTCTGCCCCCTTGCTGCATAACTCAGTATGTTTCATACCTGTTGCAGAACTACAGAGTATTTTGTTCCATTATTATGAACTGTCTTTTATTATCTTTTTTTCTCAGTACTGCTCTCTTATGTAACAATCCTTGAGCTCTCGCCTGTGCACAGTCCTGTTATAAAATACTGCTGCTGGTCTGAACTGTGCCAGGCTGATTACTCTGGCTGTTACTGTGTTATAGGGCCTTTGACAGGAGAGGAAAATACACAGAGAAATTTGAGATGATGGCAGGTATGTCCTGATTTCAGGAAGGAGAGGAAGAGCCCCTTCCACAGTGCAGGAGCAATCGCTACTATACTCGTGTTCTGGGATAGTATTGCCAGGCTGGAAAACTCTGTAGGAACTCAGCTCATGCCATAGCCACAAGGCAGGGAACTACAGCAGGGCACTCTGTGTGAACAGAAATAGCCAAGGTTAGAGGGATGTACAACAGCACCTCACTGGACAGCCATAGCAGCTAATTGCATTGCATTAAAACCACTCCTGTTAACACCCCAAATATTGGGTTAGTAGAGCAATCCAGGCTGAGTTTTCTAATCACCACTGTAACCCCTCTTGTGATGAATCAGCCCCAGATGGATTCCAGCACTAGTGATGGATATAATCCCTGCAGATATGGCAGATCTCATGTAAGAAGGGCACCACCAAAATTAACCTCTTCTCAGAAATGCCGTCCTGAAAAAGTTTCTTCAGACTTCATAGTCCTATCTCATAATAATTCATATTCCATATAGCCCAGAAAACCATTAACTCTTGGGTCCCAAGAGAAATACTCTCTGGAAAAAGAGAAGCAGCTACCAAAAAGCCAAAAGAGGAGCAACAGAAAGAAACAAAATACATGAGAAAACTAAACTGTCTGATCACTCATATTAAGATGCTTCATCAAACAATGAACTTAAAGCCAAGAAGCAAAGCAAAACAACACAGACCCATGCAGTGGAAGACACAGACAGCATGCAATAAGTCCTGTGATCCTGTATCAGGGCCTCATATATTCTCCTGACACAAGGAAAGGGGACAGAAGGCAGGAGATAGCTGAAGTGAGCTGTTTATAGCTTTAGTGAGCTGTTCATAGTGAATGTCTGAAGCAATCATTGGAAAGCAGCCTTGTAAATCCCAAGGATATCCCCCAAGTTCCCTGGCTAGGCTTCTCCATACACAAATCCAGCCTATCTGTTTCTGGTGGGGTTGCAGAGAGACTAGAGGGAGGGGAGCATTTTCCCTTCCCAGTCCAAATCTGGGAAGAACCCGGAACTCAACACTGAGGGCCATATCTGCTCCTTCAGCCTCAGTCCACCCTACCGGCAGGTGTGGGACACTTGTTATGTCCCTCAGTCACACAGGCACACACTGGATATAGTCTGTGAGCCTTCCAAGGCCAGTCACACAGCCAATGACTTGTCCTCATTATCTGTCAACAAAGAAGCCTTGAGATTCACTGGCAATAGCATGTCGTCTATCGCCACGGGATTTGTTCTGTGACAAATCTATTATGACAAGGTTTCCTGACTCTGGACAAGAACGCCCACCACTGAGAGGGTGTGTATCTGCTTTGTTATTAGCACTAAAGTCCAGTCACTGCCATAATATTTATTAGTCTATAAACATAACAGACACAGGTCATGTTGATGTAGTGCAAAATCACAAAAGTCCACCATACCATCCCTAAGGCTGTTCCCAAATGCTTTCACTGGGCCACTCAATGCTAGGTACGACAGAAAACTTCATTGTATCATATCAAAGCCTTCTGCATAATCCCAGGGCACACACACGTACAGTGATCAATTTATGCACCTCCATCATAGGCTGCATTGGAGCTTGTTACCAACGAGAGCCCATCACTAGCAGTTCTTTGTAATAGCACTTTCCACCCATCACTATAGGAAAAAGTCCTGGCTGAGGCCAAAACTGATAAGCACAGACATAAATAATAGCTCCCTTTGCTGTTCATGCTTACACCCTTGTAATTCCCCATTTACCTGGGATGTGCTTTGCCCAGCCAATGATCACCACCAGTTCCCTGTCTGCCAGGTCACAGAGGGTTGTCAGGGCTTTGATGTCACTCTCCGGCATGGTTGGATCAGGCATGGCATAAATCTTCTCTGGCTCAGCCACCAGCAAGTGGGAGACGATCTTAGTCACTGCACATTTCAAAGGAGAAGTTGTTGTATCTCTCGTGACGTAAGGTGAACCCTCCTGGGATAAGACATGACTATAGAGCCCCTAGGACCTCAGTAAAGGTTTTGGTCACAATAGAAAACCACACTGCAGCTACACAAGCTGCAGTGATCTGCCTATGCCAAACCAGCTCTGCACAGGGATGACAAAAGCAGGAAGCTCAGTAATGTTGTCAGTCATTGTCTCAGGGAGGTCCAGTGAGGGGAGAAGGAGGTATAAGCAATCAGTTGGTGGGATGTGGAAAAGTTTAAAGAGCTATGGGTAGTATTGAAGAGAGAAATCAGCATGGGACTGGTTTTGTTAACGTGGCTTGGGTAAAGGAAAAGATCAGAATATCACTAAATGGATTTACATAATCTCCTAGGAAAGGTGTGGTATTTAACCCTACGTACAATGAATACAGAACCTGAGCTGTATCTAGGCCTGTCTAATCTACCTCTACGCTATGATCATAAGAAAAAATTCCGGTGCTGTTGACTGATACAGGAATCAGAAGTGACAACTGCTCTCTCTTTTGGGAGACCAGCAAAAAGAAATATAGTGGCAGCTCCAAGGACCACATTTCAAGACCAATACATACACGGCTTTTTAGCTGGGGGAGGGATCTGTAAGCTCAGATAAGTGCTGCTCTCAGAATCCAGTCTCCTTTTGTATTTCTGACGACCTCCACGGACTCGATCCAGACGAACACCTGCAGGTAAAACCAAAAAAGTCCTTGTGATTCCTTAGTGCATTACGGAACCCTGACATGCAAATACTAAAATTTGCTAAGTAAGATGTTCCCCACACTCCAGGGAGCTTCCTTCCCCCAGCACTTGAGATCTCAGCTGAACCTATCAATCTCAATACCAGCTAGACTGCCTCCAGCTCTAAGCATGCTGCTCTGAGCTTTACTTTTATTCAAAACATTAATGAAGACAGAAATTAACCCCTTCAAACTCCTGAATCACTATCAATCTGATGGGCAAATGAAAAGCTTCAGACCTCAATGCCCTCTACATGATCCTGCTTTTAAAAAGAAAAACTTTAAATGTCAATCAAACCTGCAGTTATAAAAATAAGCTTTTAGATTGTTCTTAAAAATGAGAAGTTAAATGTTCTGTGACCTCTCACTGTTTATATTTGAAAAAAGTGACCTATAGCAAACAGCTAATGAACTATGAATTCAACAAAGATGTTTCAGCCTTGATCAAGTAAGGCAACTGTAATAAAAGTAGAATCCAAGTAAATAGAAACAACCTTGACTACAATAAAGCAATGATAAAGACGAAGTAGGGAGACACTGAAGAATTTGTTGCAGCTCTTTCAAAATACAGTGAATCAAATTGGAAACTGCACTTTGAAAACAATTCCCAGTGACTGGGAAGTACCAGTGATTGTTACCATGCAAAAAACCATAGCAGCATCAATAGACCAGGAACAGCAACTAAATTGTGCTATTAGTACAAAATACGATGTTAAAAAGAAACTGTGAAAAGAACCCCATAGATATTTGTGCAGTTTTCTGTTATTTCTGACCAGCCATATGGTCTCTGATAATCAGTCTGTGAAACTGGGGTAACTCAGTCTTGCTGGGAGAAACAGCTTTGGGGGGAAAAAAAAATCTTTCAAGGTAAATGTAGGAGTATTTGATTAGAATAAAATTTTGAATTTACACTATACAAGTACTTTCTTAGAAATACACAGGAGTTTATCTAGTCTGATCATGGGAACCAATTATGTGATACACTTACTAATCACATTAAGTCATTAATATTTTGCAAGCATACCTCTACATAAACACAAACAACTAAAAGCAAACACTCCACATCAGTTTTGAAGTGACACATTTTGAACAACTTGTACACCTGAAAAAACCTGCAGTCTGCTGACAAATATTCTACCCTAGAAGGAGGCACATCTGTCACCCTGCATTTCAATGCCATGTTTGCTTACTTTGTCAGGGAAAAGAGAAAGCTTTTACTGCAATGCTCACACCAGCCACACCTGCACCACCTGAAACCATTACTTGCAACAACATCTCGATCCCCATACCCTTGGCGGCTGGAGCACCGAAACAATTTGACTGACAGACACTACCAACTGCAGCCCCCTAAGCAGAAAGAATACCAGGCCAACAACACTCAGTCTGGCAGCAACATCTCCCACTGAGCAGGAGAAGCAGGAATGAGCAAGCATGGAGCTCTGCAGAGCAAGAGAACTGCTGCTGCGGGTGGCTGCTATGGCAGGACAGCAGATGCTGAAGATGGAGAGAAAGGTATGAAGCTGATATAGGTGAACTCAGGTCACACTGCATAATTTCCTTCCCCTGCCCCATTTTCTATTTCTGACTCTGTATGGAGCATTCACTGACATCCCTAAGCATAAGTACCACCTTTCTCTTCCATTACATGGTATTGTTTCTGAAAATGATGCCTATTGCTTCTTTTACTTCCATTTCCAGTAGCAGGTAGCCTGTGGGCAAGGCTCCTTCCTGGGAGCCCAAACATGCTCCAGAGAGCAATTTCAAATAGGACAGCCAGGGAATCCCAAACTTGAGGTTATCTAGGGAAATCCCCGAGGAACAGCAGTAATAAAGTCCTGGATGAAGCAGGAGATTTTAGTTTTCATCCGTGATTTCTTTCCCTCTATAAATGTGCCCTGGTTTCTTAAGAAAGAAGACCTCTATTCCATGCTTTGCTGAATGAATGACACCTACCTATGAGCCAGGAGAAAAGGGAGAGACACAAATTTCTGGAACTGCCAGTAAACCAAACAACCAGGTATGAAAATTAAAAGGGTCAGGAATACACTATTGAAAAATTGTAGAGGAATCCAGAACAGGCTGCCAAGACTTCAGGACTGAATCACATCTTCCCAGGACCCTCCCAGATAAAGGTCATAGGTGGGTGCATTCCCTCACACCCGTGGTCAGGGGTTGGAGGGAGGGAGGGAGATTCTTGGCCATTCTTGGCCAGCAGAAACCAACACACAGCCCTCCAGGATGCTTTTGCTGTGCAGTTTGCTAAGCAGCAGGGAAGGGGAACTAGGAGGAGTAGGGAGGAAATGGGGGAAGGAGCCTGTTTCCTCCTCCCAAGGAGAAGAATGCCATCCTCCAGGGTTTGGCAGAGGGATAGTTGCACAGGTTGCAGCAGTATTAGGGACCCTCAATCAGATTATAAGGACACAAGGGACTTAAGTGCATTAAAAAAAGATAAGGAAGATGCAGAGAGATTTACCCTCCATCCCTCCTTCCCTCACTGAGCAGATAGAGGTCTGTTTGCCCAAGGACTTCAGCTTGTTAATTTTGAACAACTGTTTGTCCTCCTCCCGTTCCCCTTCCTGTGTGACACTCCTTGAGGCAAACGTTTTCAATCAGCACTTGCAGAGCCACAGTTCTACCCTGTCATCATTGCTCCAGCCACAGAGCTGGTGAACAGGCTGAGCCCCACACAGCACATCTCAGCACATCCCAGCTCCAGCTGCTGAGCGCAGTGACCCACAGGTACCACAAAAGCATTTCAACCCCTGAGTCCCTGACTGTGGCACTCCAGACATAAGCATCATGGTAAAATCCTTTTCTTAAAGATCTGACAGCTTAATGGGTCATGTCTGGATGGAAGGAAAGGGCATGGCCAAAAATCGGTACCTGTGCTATTTAGGTACTCAGGTTAATGCCTGCTGCTCTGCTGGATTTCCTCTGTGGTTGATTTTAAGACAGGCAGGCTGGTTACAGTGCAGCTCTGAGAGGGATGCTAAAGGACAGACATTAAAATGGAGTGGGGAGGTGTGGTAGGTGAGCTCAGTAAAGCAGCATGAAGGAAAACACTGAGCAGAGAAGAAATGGAGGGGGATGTAAACCGGGATATGATTGGAAGTGAGAGAGTTGTAAGGAGAAGGGAGACAAAAGAGAGAGGGCTGGAGCAAAGCTGAGTGGCACAGATGCTGTAATCACAAGGGCAGGTTTCACACCACATGTGCAGCCACCTGAGCATTAACTGCAAGGTGCAGCAGCCACATATGAGATGCTGCTGGCCCATACTGAAGACTTACATAGGATTTGGTACTGCAGCCTCACAAGACAGCAGCAAAAGAAAGCTGTTGCCTTCCAGCTCCTGCGCAAACCCTATCCTCACATGAATCACAACTGGCCAGGTCAAAGGAGAGAAGGCACTCATCCTGCAAAAAATGTCACCACCACAGGCACTCCTGGACCCCGCTCTGTGTCAGCAAGGAGGTGAGATGCCACAGCACAGGGCCGAGCTTGGAAAGCACCACCCCTTGATAACCTACCTTGCTGGCAGTTCCTTCAAATGAAGGCCATCTGTTCTGGAAACATCCCCTCTCCTCCCACTCCCCTGTATTGCAAGAAAGTGCTGCCGTTCATTGAATTTTGTTACCTTTTGAGAGACCCTGCATAAAAGTGCTGGCACCTCATCTGACCCAGCTGTGGAGCTGACCCTGGTGTACGCCACAGGGACTGAGTTCCAGCTCTCCCGCAGCTTGTTCTCAGCTCCCCTGCTTGCCCGAGCCCCTCTGACGTTGCAGGGAGGAGGGCAGGGCCAGGACTTGTGCAGGACTTCTCGGCTCAGCATCCTGCCTGGGGCAGGGATGTCAGTTTTCTAAGTGTCCTGTGGGTGCCACTCGTGTTCCAAGCACTCTTGCAGAGAGGTTTGTGCCAGCACCAAGCCTCCGCAGTGGGAGAGCTGATCTGCTGATCGTTCAAGCTCCCTGCATTTCTCTGACATGCCCCTTGGAGAGACGTCTGCCCGACAACTTTGGGATCAGATGTCCCCTTACTGGCTTGATAGCATCAGGCCTTGGGGTTTTTTTCTTAATGGAAGTAAAATAATTCCAGCTTTTTTTAAAAGCTGGACCCAGGCCGAGACTGTCGGAAGTAAAAATAGCCGCGTTTGCAGAGACGACAGCACACAGAATCAGGTTTAGTTTCTCTTTTATTTTCTGGGGACTAAAAATACTCTTAAAAGCTCTGTGAAGCTAAGCCCTGGCCAGTAGGAAATACAGTCAAGGCCCAATATCAGCTGTCGTGTCAAATTACCAGCCTCACCTCACTTTCCATCGAGTCCTATCACATGCCCACGGATTGATAGGAACAGAAAGATCTATCTTGCCAAGAGAGCTAACGGAGGAGCCAAGCTACAGGGTTTGCATGGTACAATATGTGTCTGCACCAAGGAGGACACAACCAAAGGGAATACAGGGCAAGTATTGGCAAGGAAGCAGTGGCAAAAGGGCTGCTTTGCTGAGCTTTCCTGATACACTAGCCAGGTCCTGTGTCCACTGCCCACCTAATCCTTGAGCTGCAGTTTCCACACCAATACAGCCTGCTAGCTCTCCCAGAATCTGAGCTGGGGTGGTGCTCTGTAGCTAGCAGAGATGCACCTGTCCCCAGGAGGTGCAGTCTAAAGTATGTGGGTTGGTACTGGCCAAGGAAGCTGGAACGTGTAGGCTAAGAGCAGAGCAGAAAGGAAGGGAGAAGGGTTGTATCCAAAGTGTCTCCTACAAAATTTCCCTCTTCCTTTCTGCTCTGAACTTCAGGAGAGACAACAGCATGTGGCAATGGGATGAGTGAGCCAGGAGGAAGCCTATCAAGGAAACAGAGAGCAGAGATGACCATAAAAGTCAAGCCTGCCAAGATGGAGAAAGAAATAGACTGTAGGGAAAAGCATCTCTGCGTAACAGGAATGGAGAGGCTGCAAATTGACTAGGCTCTCTTTTGTTATTCAGATTCTAGTTTGGCAATGAGAAAAGACCCCTGTATACTATTAGGCTCTAATGCTGTGGCAAAAAGAGGCCAGCCCCTAGAGAGTGCTCTGGTAGGTAACTGATGTGATTACCCAACTCATCTGAAATACAGGAAAGCAACTTGAGGGTCACAAATCAGCACAGCCAGAAGAACCCAGCAACTAGGCTGGTGCAGGTGAACAAGCCTGGGAATTACACTTGGAAAGAGAGGGTGGGAAACTACCCTGGGGATGAGGGGCAGTAGAGGTGAAAATACATCTCCTGTGTTACAAGAGCTTACAGAGAGGTTACATCAGTTCAAGTAGGATGCTGCAGCCTCTTCTACCTTTGATGTTTTCAGGGTTATGTTAGTTAGGTAGGAAAGTGTCTTTGCTATTAGGCTGACTGAAGAGTCCCTGGACTCAGAGAGACAGGTTAGCCCTGTGATACCTGGTCCCAGAAGCTCTCACATGCCTTGGAGCAGTGACACAAGGTGGCAGCTCCTCACACGCAGAAACACAAGCAGCATGTCCCAAACGGTTGGTCCAAAGCGTGCAGAGTCAGGTGATACCCACACAGCTTGCAGACCAGTGCTTCTCCTCTGCCAAAGCCAGCTGCATGGCTGCCAGCTCTGCAGGGCTGTCTGCAGCACCAGCCACTGCTGTCTCTCAAATGTACATCTTTCTTCCCATGCTGCGCCCCTCTCACTTTGCTCCTCCAGTCACTCCGGAAACTCAGGAATTAACAAGGGCTTCAAGGGCAAATGGGAATGAAGAACCTTGCTCTCTGCAACAACTCTCTGTAATAAGCCTCACACCCATACATTCACCCTGTGTCCATGATCCATGCAAACGTTCTCCTTTGACTGCTTCCCCCCCCAGCCCTCCAAACAGTCTGAAACAGGTCAGCAGCTCTACTGGTTATGTCACCCTTGGCCACAATGCCTGCACAGCAGCAGGCTCAGGTGCACTGTGCGAGAAGAACAGATGCAGACATGTGCCTGCTAGGAAAAGACCAAGGTTGCCTTTCACAACAGGACCTAAAAGATGATAAAGCCTCAACCCCACTGACTTTCCAAGAGGTAGAACTCAGAAATAAAGCCCCAAAGGGTTGTTTGCTGCCTAGAGGAACCTGCAGCCCTAGGTGTGACTTAACTCACCTTACTTAAGACTTTGATAGCTCCCTTCTGTGCATCTGGACTCCCCTGACAGGCAACAGAGAAAAAGGCACCCCCACCTTCAGCTCACTGGCCAGACACTTACCTGAGGAGGCATCATGATAGATACTTCTCTTCACTGACTACCAAGAGAAACCCTGCAAGGTCAAACCAATGCTTTCTCTAGTCCAGTTGCCTGTCTCAGTGTATTTAGGTGGAGCAGATTTTGGAACAGGTAGAGAAGCATAAGCATGGATCAAGAACAACAATTTTTGATATGTGACACAATGGAGAGGCCCCCACCACTACATGGAGAGAGGTCTACTTGTGATAGAGATCCACAGAGGTGGGGGAGTTAGACCCACCAACGCAGTAAGCTCTGCTTTGGCCAGCCTCTTACAGCAGCTCAGGTCGAGCCTTGAAGCATCTCAAGTCCTCACATCAGTGGCTTTTTTAATGCTAAGAACTACTGTCCACTTCTTACTGAATTCTTAAATTTGAACAGCTGTGCCAGGAAGTACAGACCCTTGCAGGACACCCTGCAGGGCAAGGGCTGGCAGAGTCTGCAAAGGCGAGTCAGGGAAAGGGATTGAGAATCTCAGCAGAGCTGAGTCACGGCTGCACACAGGTTATCAGAGGCACACGGCTGAAGTTACTACTGTAGAGCAGTGGGGCATATATTCAATCCCATCCCATTCTTGCTTACCTTGAAGAATCTTACCTGCTGTGTTGCCAGAACTGCCTAAAAGCTTCTAGGACAACCATCCCAGGATGGTTGCTGCAGTTTTTATCTGCTTCCTCTTTTCTGTGTGTGTTATAAGAGCACTAGGCACAGTTTTGGTGACAGAATACACTAAGTATTTATTATAAACCTGTGTAGAGGTGATGCCTCTCTCAACCCACCTAGATGTATATCAATGGAGCCTGGACTTCATGATGGAAAGAATGGAGATCTAGTTAGGTGTGGTAAGAACCATGAAATTCAAAATGAATGAAATGAACCAAATTAAACATAATCCATTAGATAAGGGAGAAGGTGTAGGGATGGTCCTGGATATGTCATTCTTATGTCCAGAAAACAGATACCAAGTGCCCTCAGCCCAATGTGCAATTTGTGGACAGTCCATCTGCTGGAAGCCTCCTCTTTGGAGAATTACCGTCAACCTGCCAAAGGCAGCACATGCTCTCTGTCACAACTCAGCTCCAGCCACATTGAAAATGCTCAATTTATGCTTTGGAAAATAGTTGGGTGTGGAAGATAGAGTCATCAAGACGCCACTCACTGCTCCTAGAGATCTTGTTTCAAAGGAAAGGGGGTTGCCTGTCTGTTTTTAAACACAAGGATATTTTAGAGAAAGAAAAATAACTTTTTCATTCTCTTTTTTCATTTGGATACCTCCAATAGTGATATTTCTGGCAGCGGCTGGAGGCAGAATACTCTATAAATACAAAGCCATTAAACTGCACACAGCAGCAACCTGATCGGGGCTACCTTTTAATTTCCTGACATGAGCTGGCCACTAACCCAATTACCCAGGGTCCCCGGAGGAGCCCTCATCCTTCCCAGGAAGCACAAAGCAAGAACCCAAGCATATTGCAGGGATGTCAGCTGAGCTTTCACTGAAATCAAATATCTTTTTGAGAACACATGGTCTGGAAGCAGGGATGGGGGCAGGAGGGAGAGGCTGCTGGAAACACTTTGCTCCACTGAGAGATTCTTTCGCTTGAAAACAGAAATTAAACACCCTCCATTTGGTCATGTTGCTGAAAAGGAGCTCTACTGTTGATTCAGTTATCTGGATTTTAGTAGAGGATGAAGGCAAAGGTGTAAGTGGAAGTGGTTTGAAATCGCCAGTGCTTGGAATCCCTTGCTCAGATACTAGATGACTGCATCACATTTACAACATCACACAGCCAAGTCTGTCCAGGATGACAGATTTGATTCCTTGCGAAAAATTTACGACATCAGCAGCTGGTAAGGGAAACTGAAGAGTTAAGAATAAACACCAGGGCAATTCCACTGAGTACGGGGTTTCCTAATCAGCCAGGGTCTTGAAGAAGAGATGGATTTAAGAGATAGCTGCTTCTGAAATTTGGAAATTACATTCTCACCATCTTGGAAGTGGGGATCACCTCCAGCATTCACAGAGATGCAGCCACTAAGGTAACACAAGGGTTACCAGGTTGTTGCAAGTTTCTAGGAGGCAGGGTATTCCCAGAGACACCAGGGAGAGGAAGGAAAGGGGAACAATTAACTGGAAGATGAGCTGAATGAACTTTGTGGCTCTCTTCTGTAGACTTCTTTTGCCTGTTTCACTGCCTGGTGCTGCAGTGTCAGTATCCACACATTCCAGCAAACATTACATCAGAAGTAATTTTAGACAGATAGGAGTCCAAGAGCTTGGGAGATTTGCAGTAAAGAATTTGGGTTCCCTGCTGAATTTTAATATGTTCTCTAGCATTTCTTATTGAAATTCATTAGGACCAAAGGAACAAAGCCTGGGAAAGGAATGGTTGTACTTGGGCTTACTACAGCACAACAGATACAGTTTTGGGGAGAAAGAGAGTCATGCTGATAAGATAAATCACATGTCTTTACTGGGTAATTGCCTAACTTCTCTCTTGCTGTTAAAAAGCGTCCCTTTTCTGCATCCAGATCAAGACTATATTCTTCTACCTTCCTTCCTTGCATTTGTAGACTTCACCCTCACCACACAAGGGTGATTCCTGAGAGCCAGGAGGCTAGGCCTGAGGACGACTTACCTTCAAAGACATTCAGAGTGAGGTAAAACACCTCATACAGGGCAGGTTCCCTATCCCAGGGATCCCCACTCCTGCTTTTAGCACATGCAGTGCATGTACTCCTGGGAACTACCTTCTACTTTCTGAAATAAGGTACACCTGGTCTATCACAGGACACATGTCCAGGGTCCTTTCAGTCTTTGCCCTCTTTCTTGGAAGCCAGACAGTGATGTCTGCAAGAAACTGAGCAGAAGCCACTCATACATCTCAGGAAGTTGCACTTAGAACTCAGTCATGAGCAGGACTCTGAGGAGACTAGTCTCAGCACTGGCAGGGAGCAGAAGACAACAAAACTTCAGCAACATAATATACATTACTTCTATTAAGAAGGAAAACAAGACTCAAAGGCTGGTGGAATAATCAATGGCATTTCAATGCCTGGATGAGATTTTTTTTTACAGACATTTTCTTTGCTGTGTGGCTTTCTGCTGTGATGTGACACAATTGCACATGCATGCACTTCATGAAAAGCATTGAGTGACCCAGCTTTGCTTCCTTTTCAGAACTGTTTATGCTCCATTTGGGTCTCTGCAGATGTGCCAGCACAAAATGGGGAACAACACAGCTTTGGAAACAACACAATCCTTTGAAGAAAAAGTTCTGCAGGGCTTCCACAACAGTAAAGAACCAAATACCCAGACAACACCCTGTCTGTTCTGTTTGGTATGGTATGGTTTGATATGTCTGATATTGCCTCTCCTCCACTTGCCTGTCTGCCATTTCCAGCCAAAGATGAGTTCTGTAATGAGAGGCCTTGATGTTTCATTGCACCTCACCTGCTGTCCCCATCCCTTTTCCAGTGATCTCAGAACATTTCCTTTTCATGGGCTGTATTGCGTTTATGTGACAAGGTTTTGGTAGCAGGAGACTGCAGGGGTGGCTTTCGTGAGAAGACACCGATAACTGCCCCTACATCCGCTCCAGACAGCTCCAAAATGGACCCACCACTTCCCGAAGCTCAGCCCATCAGCAATGCTGGTGCTGCCTCTGTGATAACGCATTCAAGAAAGGGTAAAAGCAGCGCAGAGGGAGGCATGAGAAAATACAGGAAAATCAGCCCTACAGATACCAAGGTCCGAGAAGAGGAGGTGCCCCAGGTTCTGGAGGATATTTCCCTGCAGTCCATGGTGAAGCAAGTTGCCCTCCTGCAGCTCATAGAGGACTCCAGTAGTGCAGATATCCACCCTGCAGGCATGCAGGAACCCACACTGGAGCAGGTGAACATGCCCTGAAGAAGTTACAGCTTGTGAAAAGTCTGTGCTGGAGCAAGCTCCTGGTAGGAGCTGCAGCCCCAGGAGAGCAGTCCATGCAGGAGCAGGTTTTCTGGCAGGAACTGTGGCCTGTGGGGGACCTGCACTGGAGCAGTTTGTTCCTGGAGTGTATCCCATGGAAAGGACCCACACTGGAGTCTGTAGGAAGGACTTATATTGAAGAAGTTCATGAAAGGCTGTATCCTGTGCAAGGGGCCCCACACTGGAGTGGGAGAACAGGGTGAGAAGAGAAGAGCAGCAGAGATTAAGTGTTACGCACTGACCACAATCCCCCAGTCCTGATTCACCTGTGCTCTCGAGGTGCTGAAGGTAGATGTCACAAGTGAGTTGAGCCTCAAAAGAAAAAAAATGGGAGGAAAGTGGTCTTGGTTTTGTTTTTCTTTCTCAATATCTTACTCTCTCATTAACTGGCAATAAATTAAATTAATTTTCCTTAAGTTGAGTTTTGCCCATGACAGTAATTGCTGAATGATTTCCCTATTGCTATCTCAACCCACAAGCTTTTTCAACATATTTTGTCTCTCTCTCCTGCTGAGTTTGGAGAGCGAGAGAGCAACTTGGTGGGCATACCCAGTTGACAGCTAAGGTCAACCCACCAAACTGACATACAGAGGAAGACTGACATCACTGCCCTTGCCACTCTGCAAGGTGACACACAGGACTGTGACTTCAGAGTGTCAGCAGCAGAGGTGTGGAGGGCAAAGTTGTGAGGTCATGTTTAACCAGCCAACTAACGTCCAAAATGAAACCTCCAAGCCCGCATACACAAACCATGTATTATCTGAAATTACATCTGCCTCTTGAAGACAAACAAACTGCTGTAGAACAGAAAGATTATGGGTGGCTAGAGCGTGAATGGCAAGGGTATATTCTTCCTAAAACTGACAAGGTATACTGAGTTTTTAAAAGAGGCCTGCCAAACTGCTGATATTTATCATTCCAGAAAGCCAGGGAGATCTAGACCTACTCTGTAGAACCCAGAGTTAAAGAACTATCCTCAGTCAATGTAGGCACAAGACAAACAGCAATGGGAGCAAAGAGAGGCAATGGGGTGCGGGATTCCCGGCTCTGAACAACGCCTCTCAGCTGCAAGTTGCAGGGCACGCTTTCCTTCACTGGTCATTCCCCCATGCCAGACATGTACGCAGGTATCATCTTCTCCATTTGGGGTGAGCAGTATCACAGGTTGCTCAGCCTTCTCGGATTTTTGCAGAGCAGAGTGGGGTGCAATTCTACTGGACAAAGCTGTGAAGATGCCCATATCCACTGCCTGTAGGCTGGTGGTTCAGCAAGGCGAAGAGCAGCTGAGCACAGGTTTTCTGGGGACCTGAAAGTGCCTCTCTGCATGAACCCTGGGACTGGAGTCTGCTGGAGTGCTGGACTTCAGATTCAGCAGGTTCCTATATGAGCCTGCTAGGGCTAATTAATGCTCCCTGGGGGCACACTCCAGATGGAAGGGGAAAGTGAGAGACAGGCAGCCAGACAGGCCAACACTTCAGACATCTGAGCCAGTTGGGCTCCGTGGGCAGAGCTTTCTGCTTGCCACTTTCCCCAGTGAGTCTTGCCTGCCCTGCAGCATCACGCCAGGAGAACCTGAGACAGCAAAGCTCTGGTGTCCGTGCAGTTCCCTTGTTGGAATACATTGATCAGAGCTCTCTTAAAGAAAGTGGCCTGGATATCTGAGACACCTATTGATTGCTCCATTGGCTCTCTTCCTGCCCTGATCCTCATTCACTCGGCATTGCCTGAATAACCTGCACATCTATGTTAGGGCCAGTCTCCCCGGATCTTAAAGGGCTACATTCACAGCTTTTTGGCAAGCTGCAGCCTGTGTAGGGAGAAGAGATGTCTGGTGACCCTTACATGCAGCCCCAAGGGGAGGGTCCAAGTCTCTCCTGCAGCATCAAGCTGAGCAATTCAAGTGTAAAGCAGACCTTGAAGTCATGGTTATTTGTTTTTGCCATCTTTGAGTACTGGTGCCTTCTGCTTGAAGAAAAAGCTCATGCCACATGCTCAGCAGGCAGGAGGTGGCATATACATCATGTATGGCAACAATAACCAGGAAAATGAGATGAAATCATGAAGCCCTTAATTAGTTACTAATGGAGTATCATATTCTTCTTTAGCAAAAGGATAGTTTCTTTACCCAGAAACATCCCCACTAAGTTACAAGCCCAGTAGCTTGCCCAAGGACATCAAGGAGAAAACTGTGAAGAGAAGAACTGATTTCTAGACCTTACCTTTAACCAAAAGACTGCCTTTCTCCAAACTTGTGATAATAAAGCAGGACAAAGAACATGGCTTAGCAACCTTCTGCCATGCATGAACCCAGGGATGAAGAGAGAGGTACACCAAGGCAAACTAGGAAGGGGAACTATTGAAAGGAAAAATAATCATAGCCCAAATATCAAGAGACATCTTGTCCTAATGAGAGTTTGCAGACTGCAGAATAGGCTCTCTGGGGAAACCAAAACATCAGGGATTTTTAAAAACAGTTAAACTACTAGAACGGTACATTTGGGAACACTCGTGCCTTGGCAGAGAAAAGGGATGGATGAGCTAATAGGATGACAGATCAGAGATGGGAAAGACCAATGAACCTTTTCTAATCTGAAATCCCTTGTCAATTCTGCATTTTGAGCAAGTCAAACAATTATGGATTTGTTCTTTCTAGAAACTCTTGGCTCTGTGGAGACCAAATAG
This sequence comes from Oriolus oriolus, assembly GCA_013400235.1. Taxonomy (NCBI): domain Eukaryota; kingdom Metazoa; phylum Chordata; class Aves; order Passeriformes; family Corvidae; genus Oriolus; species Oriolus oriolus. The sequence goes on from VXBT01006382.1 coordinate 306,806, forward strand.
TGTAACACCATTTTTCTCCCTTCTTGGATTTGGCTTTTAAAGATGTGTATTGATTGAATTCTGTATACTAATACTTTGTGCTTCCACCAAGCTTCACATAAAGTTAACTAATCGCTCCACACAATTCTTTTGCAAAGCAAAGCAGTATGATCCTTATTTCTCAGCTTGGGATACTGAGCAAAAATAAAGATAAAAAAAGATGCCTGCCCAACTTCACTTGACCACTTTGTGTTAGGACACAGGAACCCTATTTGCAGATTGTTAGGGTAGTCTCTTCTGCTCTTCTTGATACTATCATGTGCTCTTGTATCCCATTGCTATCAATAAATCTTTATGCTGTATATTCCACAGCTCTAAATATTATGGGCAGAATCACAGATACACTAACATCAATAGCAAACCACCCTTCCCCAGTGACTTTAATGATGCTTGATCAATCCCTATATGAATAACTAAATACACTTCAGCACAAAAGGAGCCATGGAGTCAAATTTCAGTTTGCCATGAGTAGTATCCCACAGGGTTCAGGAGTTCAGGCACAGCATGGTGTGAGTGAATTTACACTGCTTTCCAGCCTAAGTCTGGTCTGGAAGGAGTTAACTGTTTTCACAGAACTTGGAGGCTAAGACATAAAACCCTTCACAGGACCCTGCTCTGAACAGTGCTGAACTCCCAGAACTGGAAGCAGAGATGCCCTGACCACACAGTCAGCACACCAGCACTGGCTCCCGTGACTCTGTTCCCCCAGCTGCCAGCTCCGAGAGGCTCGACTGCTCGGACGCAGGGCAGCACAGACACCGGCAGCCAGCAAGCCTCAACCTGTGCCATTGCTCTGCAGAATGACTGGAGCCACTACAAGCTTTCAAGGTTGTTTTATGGGATTCATATGGATAGGCTACAGTGCATTAACAACCTGCATTCCCACTAAAGCCGGTGTCACCAGTGTATATTGGCTTTAGTGGGTAAGGGGATACGTCCCCTCCCTGAACTATCACATGAAGAGAAGCAGGTTTCCAGTGGTCTCTGACTACAAAGTAGGTGCCTCCCTCCCAGTAGGAGATCAAGATCCTCTGAGTCTACCACCACTACACCCAGGTCAGGAAGGGCCAAACTACAGAAGCCAGCATCTCCTCCCCTTGTAACTGGTGTGCTCTAGAAGGAAGATATTTTACCATAGAAACTACACATCCATCAAAGAACAAAACGGGTTTAATGTCTAATCTACATTCTTAACAACACTGGCTGCCATCAACCTGCCCCTCAAGAAATGAGAGCTCTAGTGAGAAGCAATACACACTCAAGTGACATTGTACAATTTATCACCAGCTGCTGTGATGTTATGACCTGGAAGAAAGTTGCAGGCTGGCATCTTGGCTCCAGCATACAGGACTTGTGCATAACCACAGCCAGCAGCTGCTTCTTGTGGTTAAGCTGAGAGGACCTTGCTCTGCCGGTATAACGATGCAGAGGGGTATGTGCAATGCTTCTCCTTCCTTCCCCTCCTCCCCTTGCTGCCTTTCCCAGAGGGACCCAAGGGAAACAAACCTTTAAAGTCAATCCATAAGAATGTGTTTAATTGCCACTGAATTCCCTGTGGTTCCTGTTGAATGGACAAGGATTGAAAAGGGGGGTGTGGGAGGAAAAACAGCACAGGAGAGAAGCTGAACACTGCTCAGAGAGCGCTGAACAAATCAATAGGCTGAGCAAAACACAGGCTGAGTATGCAGGGCAAGGGACCCACAGCTCCCAGACAAACCTATGCTACCAACCATCTTCAGAAGTCTCCTGAGTGGTAATACAGGCAGACCTTCATTGCACACTGTGCCACAACTCTTCATTAACTCCATCCTTCCCTCATGAAGAGCAGCTGACTCAGTGATGATCACGAAAGAGCCTCTCCTCCTCAACACTGAAAAATTACTTGGGAGCAAGAAGGGCAACACCCTCCAGCCCAGGGTTCCTTTGGGAAAGGAAACAGTCTGGCACCACCAGTTTCCAGTTATTTGTCAAATTTGCAAGTACTAGAAATAATATCCAAGCATGAGAGCACTGACTAGAACCACTGTCCTCTTTGGACTGCCCTCTTGGTCACTGCCCATCCTGACTCTTTTACAAAGCCTGTAGAAAAATACATTCGGAAACACAAAGAGGTCAAGCATGTAGTTAGCCTGGGAGATTCTGCAAGGTCTAGAATTCCAGGCACTGTTAGGACAGAGAAAAATTCTCATTCTGACTCTGTCTTACCTTCTTTTAGCATCCCCACTTTGAGGCATTTCATGAAGCGACAGGCCTGACAGGACTTGCGCCTCCGTTTCGTGATCTCACACTCATTGGTGGCCGGGCAGCTGTATTCAATATTCCCTGTAATCAAACACAGAGATGGTCACCCAGGAATCACGCTCTCCACAAGGATCCCGGGACAGGCTGTAGTGCCCAGATATTCCCACCACCATTGGTCTGTATATGTTACGTGTTTGCTCGCTCAGTTGCACACACACCCTCTGAGACTATACCCAGCTGCCCTAGCCAAGGGGCTGACTGCAGTGCTGGGCTTTCAGGCACGCGTCCTCCAGGCATGTCACCATCCCTTGTGCTGCACCCCTTGTAACCTGGCCTGTTCCCTGAAGTCCAGGGATGAGAGTGGGAGCAGCTCAGACATTACTAGCGTTTCCTTTGCTGCCAGTCTTGTTCCATGTCTGTGGGATGGATGTCACCTGTCCTTTCTTGTCCTGCTTGGGGAGCTAGGGAGCTCAGAGACACCATTTCCTCCTTTGCTTCCTCCTGCCAGCTGGCATACTAGAAGTAGCAGGGAAGCAGTAGGTCTGCATTGAGAAAGGTGGGTAAGACATCTTGTAAAATGAACATGGGTTCTCTGTGCAAATCTTTACTGTTTTACTTTATTAGTCCTTGTGCACCTGCCTCTCATCTCTCTGCACAGAGCATTATCTTTTCTTTCCTCATTCCCTTCTATTTATGATTACCCCACAACACTGCCTCCAAGACAAAAAGAGAAAGAAGCATCCCAAATTTACTTCTAATCACATCATCTTTTATTATAAGCCAAGAATATAACTGAAATGTGGATGCGAGGGTCTGATAAGAGGATGTAAGTGGAATTATGCTGGATCACAGTGTAAGGCAACAATTACTTAGTACTAGAAGACAACAAACAGAAATGGCTGTCTCCGTCCTGCCATTCACTTTGAGGTGATGTTTCTGAAGAGGGCTATTCAATGTTTACTGCGGAGCTGGACCAGAAATCTAAACTTGGCACTGGTGCATTGACAATTACAATACATTTAAGGCAGTCTAGTTACTGGTAAATCAGACAGCACTGAAAAGGCTACCTAAGCTCTAAAGTCAGTAGAACAATGGAAAAGCTGGTTTAATGGTTTAGAGCAGGAAACTGAGATTCAAGAGTTCAGTCAGAGCTGTAGGGAGAAGTGTAGGTAAGAGCTGAAAGAACACACAGTATGGACTTTGTATAGCATCAGTTTAGAAGTAAAGTTTACAGTTTAGTAATACTGGGACGAGACTTGATTTTTATTCCTACTTTTGTAATGGATTTTTGTGTTTTGTGTGAGACCGTTCCCTCCTCTAAATAAAGATCAACAATCTGATACATATCAATCTCTGGGGGCAGTAACTAGACTTTGGGCTTCACTAAGCTGTTGGAAAGCCCCCTGGATTTCTGAGTGGAAAAACAGAGCACAGAATCAAAAGAAAGCACCATTTGATTTATCTCATTATGCTTGGCCCATGCTGAGTGAAACTGCTGGAGCACACAACCCCCAAAGCCTAAAGGTGATCAGCCTACTAGTTATAAATATTCCACCTCTTGCTTCTTGTTTTGTCACAAGACTTGCAACTTCCCCCTAAGCTTCAGCCCAGCCACCCCATTCCTCTCACCATTGCTCATCCGCCCCCAAATGCAGTTTGTCAGCTAGAGCAGAGTGTGCAGCAAGCACAAGTTGCTTCCATTCAGGCTGTATTTCGTCATCGTGCAGAGTCTGAATTTCAATAGCCAGCCATGTATCAACATTCTCAGAGAGCTGGAAATTGAGATTCAAGCTAGACCTCAAGGTAATAAACAAATTCCTGTTCTAGACACAGAACTCCAGCATTACAGACCCATGAGTACAGTGGCCCTGATCTTGAGATCAGATACTTGCTGTGCCCCACACAGGAAGAAACAGAGCAGGAGCAAACCTGGGAAAAAACTCAGACACAGTCTCACTTTGGAAGGTTTTGCCTTTGTTTGAATGCCAGCCTTTCTCATCAAAGCCAGGATCAGAGCTCTGGAGAGAGGCAAGAGTTCATGTCTTGTGGTCCAAAAGCCAAAAATTTGCCCCCCAACACAAAAACACTGCAGTAAGGGCACTGAGCCTTTATAGCAGTGGGAGACAGCTCTCATCTGGAAGCTCAAGGCCACAGTGTCAAGCAGATCCCCAAGCTTCCCCATGCCTCTAGTCCCTGGATCCCTTGACGAGCATAGTACTGGAAAGCGTCTACAAAACCTACATCACAACTAAATGGGGTAGTGTCAGAGAATGTGAAGGTGTGAGTTACCATACACACACTCTATGTACAGCCTGAATAAGCAGTTCACAAAGACACATCTGTACCAGGATCATGATTGCTAAAGGAGCCTCAGAGGAGGCTGAGCACTGAGCTCCCCTTCCTGGACAGCAAAGCAGTGGCCACTATGGAGTGCAGCAGCCCTGTAGGTTGCTGGCTAGCACAGATGAAAAAAACACCCAGCCTGGAGGGACATCCCGCTCAGGATGCTTGTTGCCTTCACATTCAACACAGGCTCACGTGCCCCTTCCACACACTGTGCCAGCCTAAGGGAAGCAAGCACCAGCAGCTGTGTCCTACAGCCCTCTCTACAGGTACAAATGCTACAGCTGAGGCCCGCTCACACGAGTACCCTCTTCACACAAGACACTGCTGCCAAAGTAAATGGAGTTTTATATCAGGCCCAAAACCATGCTGTGCACTGCAGAGATTGAGAGCCACAGCTGGGGGCAATGCCTGCCATTACTGCAGAAAGCAGGGGCATCACCAGGGAAGACACAATCAGCATTACCCAAGCAGAACACGACCAGAAAAAACTGTTGTCTCCAAAAGTTTAACAGAGTTCTCTGATTTTTTTTTTTCCTTTTTTCCTTTTTTTTTTTTTTGGTGTCTCAATTTCTTTTATGGGTCCTGGGGCTGGCTGCCAGCACAGTGAGTTGCTCACAGCTCCCTGTAATTTCTGTAAGTGCCCTGTGATAAAGTGATGAGATTAACTCATCGAAATTCCAACAGCCTCCCAGTGGCTGGCGGTCACACCACCAGCCCAGCTGCCAGCACAGGGGCCTCAGAGAGAGCTTCCCTTCACTGCAGCAGCTGGGGATGCTGCAAAGTCCTGCAGAAGAGCATCATCACACAAGGGTGCACACAGACATGAACAACTCTGTATGCCACAACAGAATGTGAGTCAAGTCTCTGTGTGTCATGAACTGTAGATCACGTGACCCAGAAGAAAGGGGCAAAAAAAGGGATAATTTAATAGACAAGGCCTTGCTTTGAGCTGTTGCTTATAAGAGAGATTTCTTTTACTTAGAAAATATTTACATTTGATCAGAAAAGAACGGTAAAACCTCACTGATGCCATGGCACAAGATTTACCTAAAAAATGGCTTCAAAAAATCAAGTTGTAGGTGAACAGATCACAGTTTGGATTTCTTCTAAGCCTTCATATATCACCTTGGAGGGCAAATTACTTCCTCTCCATGTCTGCAAAATGAAATGAACACCAAACCTACCTTCTGGGGAGATTGTGACTCTTTATTCGTTAAGGTTTAACTGTACTTCCTTTAGATGAGAGATGCTACAAAACAGCAAAGGACTATTAAAGTGATAGATCCTATTTTTTTAATGCTGGAAAACTGTGAAACTACCCTATTTTCTGCAAAATTAGACCTCTGACTGTTGGAAAATTTGGAACGTAATTTCTAGTGCACATATAATAGGAGCACCTGAAAACTGCACCCCAAAACTTGGTCATTCAAGAGACCCTATATTCACCCTACCTCTCTTGAACAGGATGGCCTGGGAAGACAAGAATGCCTCCCTGAGCTTAGGGAGCACAGTAAAGTCCCACCCATCTCCTGCTTAAATTATGGATAGGGTCCTCAGGGGAGCTGAGCTTGAAATCAGTAGAGCACTGAGGACGCAAGCTACTCCCTGCTTACTGATTCTACCTTTCTAGAAAGCCTTTCTGCAAGGAAACTCAGGAAAGACTAAATAAAAATAGCCAAGAAGGTCTTTAAAGCGAAATAATTTTCAGCTTCTGATTGCTAAAAAAAGCCCACCTTGCTTTTTCTGGTTTCTTCTTCACTGCTATTTACTTCAATTAGTCCTTCTAACTGAGGCATCATAGCTCAAGTCCCAGTGTGAGGAGAGGTACTTTGTGAAAATCAGAGGAAAATCTCTCAGTGATCTGCATGAGGTAAGAAGGGTTATTTTTTAAGCCTCAGCTTTCAAAGAAAAGGATTCAAATGATGCTACAAGAGGAAAAGGGGATGCTTATAGGTGTAACACCAGCACTGTTTGCCTCCTCTGGGTGGCACACCCGGCTCCTGTTCACAAAAGAGGACTTGGACATTTTGCAAAACCTCACTCAAATCAGCCTCTTGCCTGCACAAGCATGCAGGACATGGGCCCTGGGGCTCCCTACTGGCAGCAAGTTTGTCTGTAGGGTTTCAGACACAGAAATATTTTACAGAACTTCCACAGAAAAGATCCTTCTGCGCAGAGCTTGTTGTACAGATGTACTGAGGCAAACACAAAACACTAGATGAATAGAGCTGAGGTTACACTGGAGATGGTTTTTTAAAGTCAAGTGATAGATCTGTGAATAGTAAGCAGCAGTCAAGCAGTAGATCATGAAATACTGCACTTTCCTTGGTTAAGCTTTACAAGTTTTTGGAAAGCTGTGAACTCCCACCTGAAAAGTAGCAGGCACATTTCTAAGGACAGAAGGATAGGACAGTGCCTGGCTGATGTGGCTGCTACTGTAGGGACACAACACCTCCTTTGTGTGTTTGGACTGTAGTGCTCTTCTGCTCAGGAAAAACTCTCTCAGCCGCTCCTCTTCTTGGGTGCCACTCTAAGCACCATAACAACCACCAGGAAGCCCTAGAAGACTTTATTACAAGCCTGTTATAAATCCCTACAAGTCTTCTGAGCTGCATTATCCTCCTTTTAAGCCCCTTATTGGTGTAAAGGCATCCCCACACAGCAGTTCTGTTGCTACACTCACCCAGTTTGAAGCTTGCAAGACTCAAGCTGGAAATCCACAGACGGAGGCACTTTGCCTAAGACACAACTTGCCTGTCCAGAAGATGATAGTAAATGTGTTTCTTTTCTCTGAATCACCAATGTTTTAATGAGCTTTAAGCCTTTATTTTATATTAATGGGTCATTTTAGAAATAGCCTTAATTTTCACCATTTGAAGATGAAAAATAGATGCAAGGTAGTTATAGTCATGAGTATGTTGAATAATAAAGGACTCATAACGTTACACAGTGCTGTTGTTATTTAATATTCAAAACAGGCAAAACTACCTACTACTTGTAACAAGTAATGAACAAAAGAGAATGACAATGTATTTGACTGATACATAATGCTCTATCTACTGAGCAAACTATTAAGAGAAGATATAGAGTTTGATTGAGAATTTGTATCCTGTAAAAAATCTAGTATTTGCCTTTTTCTAAATTTGGATGAAAGGATTAGTTAGAATTTCCCATGGAACAGAAATTTTAAAAGCTTTTATTATAAACATGCCAAACTATCTTTTATGTAACAGACCTATTCCTTTACATTCAGCTAATATGAAATCTTTTGTTTCAAATCAGACCTCTCTTGAGCACCAATAGCAGCACACTTAAATATGTCTTAAATTCAGATTCTCTCCTGTCTGTACTAGACTGTACATTCCACAATATTCACAGTCTGGTGAGGTAAATGCAGGCTGCCACTAGAATATAATCCCATGAAACAGTACAATGAGAGAGAAACAGGATTAAAATTTTGTCAGACAGCCTAGCTGACCGATAACACTTCAGGTCAGTTTAGGATTTCCGACTCTGCCTCAAAGCATGGGAAGTCCAACCCTGGGGTTCAAAATATGATGTTCAGAGAGAAAGGCCTGCAGCCCAGGGGCGTGTTCTCCCATCTCACCTCAGGTTTTCACTTCTCTGTCTCAAGCATTGCCAACGCTGCAAAGTGGAAATGACACACAGGTTTCCAGGCCTGGATCCTTGGGCCTCCTTGATCAGGGCTATCTAGATAGGGCTGTAGTAGTCTAGTAATTCAGCACAGATTTAGACCCATTTTATGGCAGCATGCACATGTAAGGCCAGCAGAGTAAGTATTGTCATAGTATTCATTAGTTTTTCATCTGTCAACACTCAAGCACAGAGACGTGAAGTGGCTCGTCCCAGACCACAAAAACCTGATGATGAATTTACCTATTCCATCTCTCAAGCATCTGGGAAATCCTGGAGGTCATTGCTCCATCTCGGTGCTCAAACCACTGAGTCAATGCCACTCTCACATACTGAATCACGGCAAGTTTTTTGATACTAGGATACTGGGAAAGCAGTTATGTAACATACACATCTGCATGCATTCTGCAGAGCCTACATCGGTATGAGGCAGCCTGGATGAAGACGTTTTCACTTTGTCTATGAATATAATAGAGTTGCAGGCTAAACATCTTTTGGAAACGCTCTTGCCACTCGCCTTCTCTTTCATGTGATCCTGAAATATTTTTCCCCTGCACACCCAGGGCTATACTTGGATATCATGCCCACAGCAGCAGAGCCCTGGGAACAGTGCGTTTTCTTGACTCAACCAAACTCTGCAGCCCTGTTTGCTGCTCCTTCCCTGGGCTCAGCCTTCAGCTGCATAGCTGAAATTGCTCACCCTCAGGCACAGCACACTTGACTCTCACACTCTTAGGAATAAAAGCCTTTTTGTACCTCAGTTGCCAGCCCAAGCTGATGACAGGGTGAGAGAAATTCCCACTTAGTCCTTTCCCCCCGTCTGTTACATGTTAACAGGCGATCGATTAGGGAACCACAGGGAGAAAGAATATGGCTGTGCTGGGAAAAGGAAGCTGGAGGGAAGCACTCTCCCCTCCTGGGATTCAGTCAGCTGACATATCACCTGGCTGATATATGTCAGCTCCAGGTACTGCTACTATGCATCATTTTGTTTTGATTCTCTCTGAAAACTCTTCAAAAGTTCCTATGTCTTTTTCTCCTTCTCCAGGTCTCTTCTGCTCTGCTATGGAGGTCCTCCAGTATCACTCGCATGAGAGGTTAGTTATCTGGTCTCTCCCTGTATTAGGAGACCCTAGGCCTTTGCTGCAGAGTGCTACCCTGACCCTGCTTTAGCACCTGGATGTGCCTAAAAGAAACACTAGGAAGGGTCCAAGTGCTGGAGAAGGGATGGAGTCAGTGCTAACAGTCAGAAGTGCAAGTAAAAGTTCACATTCAATCACAGAGATTCAGCAATGACAAATCACAGAAACCCTGCCAGGGAACAGGCCAATGCCCTAGACATGGCCATGGGATAATAAAGAAGGAAGTATCAGTGGGGCAGAGTAATTCTTTCCACAGCTGGATTTCCACATTAAGGAGAGACATCTAAAAGCTACAAAAACAAGATAGATATGGTGACTTTTGCAGAGACCTGGGATAAACCGCACCCTGTACTGTTCTAGAGCTGAACATCCCCAGCAACAGAGTGTAATCAGATCCATTCAATTAACAAAGTGATTGTTCCCTCCACATGTGCATTTCTTTCATTTCACAGGAGGCAAGGAGGTATTGATGTGGTGGATTGACCCCAGCCAACAGCCAAGTACATGCACAGCTGCCTGCTCACTGTACATCTGCCTTCAGTCAGCACACCTGTACTTGGGCAAACCCAATACATTTTCTACTGGAAGATGAATGATCCTGTCCTTTTTCCAGTTAGTGGAGGCAATAAAGGGAGTATGTGTATGTCCAGGCACATTTGCTCACATGGGGCATGTGTATGTAAGTACATCCAAGCATCCACAGATACTGGAGGTTGCCTGGATGTGCTCCTGCTTTTGATTATATTGTTGTAGCTGCACATGTGCACATCTGCAAGCACACCTTTGGCACTCAGGACACGGCCCTCATACGTGAATTGTACATGAAGGAGCAACGCACTGCAATTCATCTACACATGCATGCATTGAGGTTTTCAAAATCACCTGAGGAACTGCTCATCCTTAGTAAGACTGACAAAAACTTCATCTTCTTCAGTGCCTAGTTTTTTTATCTTCAGAGAAGCTGCATCTTAATGAAAAAGGTTGGTGTAACTGGAAAAGGAGAAAAAGACTGACTCTCACACAAGTTCTCTGTCCAGATTTGTGCTGAGGTTTGTATGGAGTTCATGGCTATGTATTAGGACTGGCAGGACAAAGTTAGAATCTCTCTACTCTTGTAATATTGGAGCTTTCTCCTCAAGGTGCAGACATGTCTACAGAAATGCCATTTCTTGGCAGAGGCATCTGCTCTTCAAATGGGCCTTAAAAAACCATTAGAATGCAAAGCATTTCCTTTCCAGGCCTTACTCCGCTAGCTGTCACGTTCTCATAGTATCAGTGCCACTAGCAGAGGCAGGAAGATCCACTAGTCCAGATACCCAGATCTGGTAGCCAGTCAGGCAGGGAACTTGGCAAATGTTCCTACCATCACATAGCCTAACTTCATGTCCATGCTGATTTGGAAGGAACAGAACTGAGCAGGAGGAGAGAGGGAGCATACAAAAGGATGGAGAGTTAGGTGCATTACATTCATTCTCCCTTTCCCCCTTTTATATGACACTGCAGTCTCAGCAACATTTGGGGCCATTTCCCTTTATTTCTATGGAGTGAATGCCTCAGTTTCCATTCCTTCCCACCATACCTTGAATAGTCCTCTTGAAGAAGGCTTTACATGCCTCACAGGAAGCCACGCCGTAGTGGTACCCAGAAGCAATGTCCCCACACACCAGGCACAGCCGCTTGGGGATTGCATTGAGCATGTACTCGCACTTGGTGGGTGAGTCCTCCATGATGGCGCTGGCGCAGTCGTCGTAACGCTTACGGCAGGACCCGCCGCCAATCCCCGTGCCATTGAACATGGGTGGCGAGTCTAGGCCATTGGGGTGGCCACCCATGGCGATGCCGTAGCCACCGCTAGCGTCGGAGGAGCCACTTGGGCTGTGGTGGCTGATGGCGTCGATGCCAGAAGATGGGCTTGAGGGCTCGGTCTTGATGAAGGACCCACAGCTGGAGGAGAGGTGCCGCTCCTCCGTGGCCATTCTGCCGAGCAGCCTGCAGGGAGAGAGCAAAGGCACTCAGCAACCTCCTGGCCAAACCCGATTCCAGGTTTAGTCAAAAGAGAGCCCTCCTTTTGCCACCTCAGTCCAACTCCAGTTGGCTCAGGTAGTTCAACCCCGCGCAGGTTCTTCTTCAGGAATATCGGTACAATTGACCAGCCCACCTGCTCCCCACAGACTCACACTACAGTAAAGACAAAGCTCTTCATGTAGATCATCATTTCAGGCTGTTCACAGGCTACAGTGCTGGGAAGGGGAAGGGGCATGAGTGCTGATGAAGCACAATCTACCCAGAGCACCATCTACCCCCAGACAGCAGAAAGAAACAAGCTTGCCTGTGGCAGACCAGGTGAAAAAGATGTTTGGTTAACACAGAATGTGCTGCCCTGGCTTTAAGCAAAAGGTTCAGTAGCAGACCCTGCAGAAAGGACCTGCTCAGATTGGATTTTCATTTTTTCATTTGCAATACAGAAGTCTTTGATTAATTTTCAAGTTTGACTCATTCTGTCACCCCACCTCACCCTTTATCCCATCCTGATGCACTATCATCACTAAAAGAGGAGCTTAGAAACTGAAGGAAAATCATCTGATCAAAAGTTTCCTCTGTCTCAATCTTAATCTTTCTTCTATTTACTAGTATTGGGCTTTTGCATGGACACACAAATTCCCCCTTCTTAAAGAGAGGTTACACTCTTAAGTTTCTGGAAAGAACTTTACCAACTTTTCAAGCCCCTTATTTATTTTAGTCACAGATAGCCTTATTCCGTATAAAAATGGTCAGTCTTTTTTTGGAAGACTACTAAATTTTATGATATTTGCAGCAATGAGTTCCAGGAATTACTTGTGTGGTGTATGAACACACAAATCCCACTTTTATTTGCCTATAATGTATTTGCAGACTGTCAGACTCCCTGAACATCTCCTGACTCTCCTTCTCAGGAAATGTAGTTTTGCCATGTTCTCCTCATTCAGCTCTTCATTATCTATATGGTTGCTCTTCACGCAGAAGTTTTTGCAGATCTCTTATCTGCTTCATCATCCATCTCTGAACTTCCTCTAGTATGGCTATTTCTGTTCAGTCCAGAACAGAGTTCAATGAGCCAGCTCCTCAGCGGCATGAAACTGGCACCGCTCCATCACTTCTCCAGCTGAAGGTCTGGACAATAGTCAAGACAAAGGCACAACATCAATTACCTAGTGACGTTACAATATCTTCAGTGTTATTTTCAGTCTACGTATTATGTAACTCCTTGCACTGTTTGCTTTTTCCCCTCTTTAAATGAAAATCTGAATTGTTACCATTTCTTCAACAAATAGTATCAGGAAGTTACTTACTGCAACACTTGATCTTATTCCTGAGCTGCTACAGTTAATTTAGAATCCATTATGATGTATGAAAAATCAAATTAATCCTTCTAGTGTGCAATGTTTTGCAATAGTCAACAGTGTATTTCATCTGCCACTGTGCTGTGCAGTCCAAACACCCAGGTTTAAAAATGACCTCTGGAGTTCTTCAGTCTTCCTTGGTAATTTGATTTCATCTGCAGTCTCATTGTTCACGCACTTCCCAGATCATTAACACATGGATCAAGCACCACAATACTGATCTTTGTGGGTGATGCGTGTTAACCTTTACCATGCTGAAAATTGACGTCTCTTTCTTTTCTGAGTAGGGTATGTCTACCCCTTCTTTCTGTCTCTGACACTTTTAAATTGATAATAGTATTAACCTGAGAGGTTAAATTTTCCCTTCAGCAGGACAGTTCGTCAAAGGCTTTAAGAAAAACTAAACATGCATTTTCCTGATGACATGGCCAAAGAATTCTGACTGACTGGAGATGATTGACCTTTCTTCTTGGAAGCCCTGCTTGTTTAAAGTTACCACACCATGGTCATGTGGGTGATTTCTATTTCTATTTCAGTTTCACCCTATTTACCTGGTATTTGTGGCAACTCCTTCTGCCAAGAGGTCAAATCCGTCAGGGGATAGGACAAAACATTCTGTGACATCCAGCAAGGCTGGAGTGCACACTTTTATATATCACATCTGTGTGTCTGTCGATAGGAATATAGATGTTTGATATGCAGCAAATTCACAGTCCTGTATCCTTATGATCTCATTTGACCTAAGTATCTCCTAAATTTCCCTTCTCTGTTTCATCCTCAATGTTTGACCTCATCTCCTATCTCTGGGATCGATCAGCCAAGTTTGTTTTTTGGCAAGACTGTTGACCTTGAGAGCATGGACAGGCATCTCACGTTCCTCAGCTGCCTTGCCTGGTGTTACTTGAGAGGAATCCAAGGTTTGGTCCCTCTCAGAGACAGTGTGATGAGTTGATAAATGCCCATGCTTTGCCCAGAGGGCCACAATGAACTAGAGGTCATGGTGCAGTTACAGAAATTGCTGCAGGTGCATTCATCTATTCCCACAGGGCACCTAGACAGGTTGCAGATCTTCTGGTATAATGCCAGCTGACTGCGTGAAGGGAGAGGAAGCTTTGCTAGCTGAGACTAGATCTTAGCATCTCACAGCAAAGCTGAAACCTGCTGTGCTGGCCAGGTTCTGGAACCTCTTCCTACCTGAGAAGTGCATCTGTGGCAAAGAAAGGAAGATCACTGGACACAACAACATGAGATTAAGGTTAGAATGGAAGGTAAAAAAACCATAAAACACTGTTCTGCACTGTGGAACCCCACAGTAAGAGGAGATGGAGTTGTAATTTTCAAGGCAGACAGAGGAAAACACTGTGAAAAAGGAATGACAGGGAGACGAGCTGTACTGGCAGATTCCGTCAGAGTCCAAATCCCAACTTCTGTTTCTAACATAGCTAAACATTCACAGAGGACCTCCAGAGGACTTACCAAGGTATTTTCCTTCACTGGAGAGAAAAAAAAATAAAAACAAAAAATAAAAATGAAAATTATAAACAAAACCAAAAAAAAAACCCAAACAAAAAAAAAGGAATAAAAAATAAAAAGGGAAAAATAAAAAGAACCTGGGGAAATAAGGAGCCTTCCTTCCCCAAGGCATGCAAACAGTGAGTGTTTGATGGTGAATCGAGAAACAAGCCCCCTACATCCTTACAGCTGAGGACGCTCCTGTTCCCTTCCAGCAGGCAGCAGCACATAGCAAGTTCTGCTTAGATGTGAATGTGTGCTTGAGAGCAAAAGCCCTTAACACCAAGATAGATCAAAGATTACAGCTAAGGTGACTCCAGCCATTCCAGAGCATCTGTTTTTCTTTTCTGGCCTCTGACTTCTTGCAAGTCTCATGGAGATCCCGTGCTGATTTTTAAACAGTCAGAGTGTCCCCTGGCAATGAGATACAACATCTTGAACTTCAAGAAGAACAGCTAAATGTTTTTTGCAAAGAGTTCAAAGTGATGAACTTTTTTTTTTGCTTGGCTCTAGTTACCTTAATAGGAATGTAAAAGGAGAGAGACTTGATCCAACTCTCCTCCTTGCTGGCACAGGAAACTCCGTTACTATTTCTGTGCCCATGTAACAGGCTTAGAGGTTCTAAACATTTCGTTCTTTTCACCTTTCCTCATCATAGGTCATTCCTTCTAATCCCTTTAGCATCTTTGTGGTCCTTCTCTGGATTTGTTCCAACTTCCCTGGGTCTCTGTTGCAGCAAGGTGCCCCGAACTGCACAGTGCGATGCTGCAGCACTACAGGGGAGAGTCGCTCTGGAAAGCACACAGCCAGGAAGACATATGGACCAACTGAGCAGTAGCTTTGCCAGACATCAGGTTGCACATCAGCTCACACAATTTGAGAGCCTGTCTCTTTGGGACCACTCTGAACACAAGCTGCTTTTGCCATCGTGCTCTGCACAACACGAAATTTGGAGATTCTCCTTGTTCCAAAGTAGATCCAGTATCATCTTTGAACTACACAGCGCTAATTATCACTTGTTTTACCAAAGCCTGTTCACAATGCTCATTTTTTTCAGCCTAGCTCTTCTCTTTTCTACTCTGATTTTTTTTTTAGTATCTTTTGGTTCTGTCAACTGCCCATTTGAGTGTGATCACTTTTACATTTTCTTCCAAGTGACAAATGAGTATTTACAGTCAAAGCACTGCCCTTTTGGACACCATCTTTGCAGAGGGATAAAGAATATCTCTAACCCTTCTGTTTACACTCTGTCAGTTAATCCATGATTCATTTCACAGGATTTGTATCAAAACCAATTTGATCTAATTTCCCTAATAAGATTTTGCACAGCTTTGTGTCTAAAACCCACGCGTGGTCCAGAGTCAGTCTATTCACTGCATTCCTTTTGCCCACTAATTATCTAATTGCATCAAGAAAGGTTATTGTCTGCTGTACTCCTGTTTCATAAACCCACTGCTGTTTATCACTTATAAAGTTGTTAGCCTTTATGTGCTTGTAACTGCCCTCAGACAAGCGTGCTCTGACCTCAGTGATTCTGGATGTAAATACTCAGGTTTAGACCAAGTCAAGACTGTGCTTTAGGTTTTTACCCATTAGTGTTCTCTCCTTTGGGCAGCAATGTCGGTTAATGTTATAAGTTTCCCCAATTCTTCTGCAGCCTTTCATCTTCTGCTATTTCTCTGCAATGGCTGGTATTTAGCCATTAAAGGCTTACGAGTTTAATGCTCTTTTGAGGACAACAGCAATATAAGAGAGGGAAAGATTGCTAGATGGAGAGGACCAGAAAGGAATAGAAGACTGGAGTTATAAAATTAAAGCAGTAGTGCCCCCAGTTTTTGTTCTTTTAAACTTCAAGGATTACAAGTTTGGGATTGACACAGGTAAGGCTATTTTATTGCACATCCTTCGGGGTTATTTTTGCCTGAAATAGTAATTTGTGGCTTCATTCACCTCTTTACCTCACTTCTGGATTTGGAAATTACAAGAATTCAGTAGTCTTTATGTATAACTGAGAAAAAAAAAAAAAAATCCACCACTCACACCTGCTTAGCAAGACAGCCAGAACACCCAGCTTTGTAACAGAAGGTAACTTCTCCCCACCAGAAGAACTTTTTATTAGCTAAAGGTATACACAATTCAGTAACATAATACCATTTAAGCATTGAAGTGCTCATGCAAACCTAAGTATTTGACCCTCAACATTCTCCAAGCAGCACTCGCTACTTGGAGAATGTTTGATCCAGAAACTGGATCAAAAAACGTTTAGTGCCAACACTGCTGAGCTTCCTTAGTGGCTGAAACCTCATCTTCAACAGGAAATGCAAGGATAGCTCAGTTCTATACTCCAGTTTCCTGAAGAAAGGTAAGGAATGGACATCAGTTCTGCCACGTAGTCCAGTCCCTTCACTAGTATTTTCTGATTTAGTCACAAAGTCACCAACTCAGCATGCTGGAGATTTCCAACAGCAAGACTGAAATTATCATTAAAATGGGTACTGAAATACAGCTGTAGAACTAGTATCAGCTGATGGACAGGGAGAAAGAGAAAACACTCAGACCTTCCTCAGGAAAAAATCTTCCCTATTCTGGGCACAAGGAGAAATGTAAAAGATCAGAAATGGGCTTTTTTTTTTGGGGTGGCTTTCACACTGGATATGGATTCCAGAAAGAATGAAATCTTGATTTTCTACAGTTCCATAAACTGGAAAACACTGCAGGTAAGATGCCTGTACAGCTTGTAACTTCCAGGAGCCATATAGCTGTGCTTGTGGAACTGCATTTCAGTCCTGAAGTCCTCACAGTAGATTTAAGTTATACTGACAAAACCTGAGAAGTCTGCCAGTATAAAGCTGCTCACTTCAGGCACCAGCTTGTGACAAAAGCACACTTTGGATTGCACAGAAATTTTTAAACCAGTCATGGAAGATGAAAGTAGCTTTAATCTGCAGAATCACCAATGATAAGAGAGATAAAGCATCCAACTCCTTCTCTGGTACAGGCCTGTTTCTGCTATTGGTATTTGTCAGTTCAGATGACATAAACCTGCACTGCATGTGCAAGTGGGATATGCACATCGTGGGCAACACAGATTCTGTGTCTTTTGTGGGCCTCATGAGAGAGCTTTGCAGTCCACAGTAGACTGACAAACAATGTAGGTCAGCTTCTCAAACACTGGCTGCAACTTCAACAAGCCAAATGCTGTCAGGTGTTTTTTTTAGATACGGGAGACAGAAATAAATAATGTTTTCCAAGTGGCAGGCTAGATGTGACAGCTGCAATAACAGCCAGTGTAATTTTAGGTCACTTATGCAAAGAGTTAATGTCGTAGAGCTGAGCCACACCTGTTGGTCGACCTGCTCTTACCATGGACAGCTCACAAACATGCTCCCACCCCTGCCTCACGGAGAACGTGCACCAAAGTGCTAGGGAGGAAAGGGATCAGCACCCACACTTGTTTCTCCCGCTCTTCTACTCCATATGGACTTCAAATGAGAGAGCCACCATTTAGAGATTTTATCTATACTGACAGCTCTTCTCCATTCAACAGTCCAAGAATAATGGGATCTGCCAATGTGCCACTTTACTCCTGTACACTGGATAACTGTGGGTAACTCAGTCATATCACGAATCTTTTCTGGGGTTATTCTGTCATACAGTAACATATCCTGTTCCCAGGACATATTTAATTTCTCTCTGAGAATCAGCAAGAGCTTGGGTAGTACAAGCGTGATTGGCATGATCATAAACATAAATCGCCAAGTTACCAGTGAGAGATTTAGAGATTTTTTGTTTCAGTTACAGTATTTTGCATTGCTATAAAGGACAGGAGTCAGAACTCAGCTCAATTTAACTATTTTTCTCTGGAGTGCAGATCTGATTTCTAAGAGTTTTGCCATGTTTCCTAGTGACAGCTCCCTTTGGCTTGTATGGATTATGCTCCTATTCTGTAGAGTATGGCAAACCCCAAGCAGCCAGTTTTCAAGGCATTTGTCCATAATATGCCCCCCCAATATCACATACTTGTCTTTGGACAAGCTAGTGCTCACATTCTGGCTCTTATACAAATAGTACTTGCTTGTCTAATGCCCAGTAGATACTTTATCCCTTTGACCCATTGCATAACCGGAGCCCAGTTACATATCAGTAGATCTTCTCTAGCCTAAGTTAGCTCATGCTGAAAAAAGCTGCCACAGCAAACTGTCTGGAGGCTGCTTAATAAATAAAAAAGGCTCTCATGGGCAGAAGACATTATGGATTTCCTACTAGCCTTCATCCCTCTCCTCATTACTGTAATTTCTCTTCACCCTTACGACAACGCTCTTGTTAGTAAATGGTAAAAAGTATTACACAGATGAAGTGACAATTAATCTGGAGGTGTGACACGTATTATCAATTCACTCTCTTATTAACGCACTGCCGTTTGAAGGTACCTTGCCCTCTGGTGTACTAAATGGCAATCCCTCCAGAGTGAATTGCTCTAGCACTTGAGCTAATGCCTCTTGCTTATACTTTCTGTTGATACCACAGCAAAACAAGGACCAGGGTTGACTTGCTGTTCACTATTTATCCAAGTTCTACCACCACTCTTTCCCTCCACATGTTATCATTCCGTGTTTCGCATTTCCACTTCTTACCCCACTATGTTCACAGCAGTTCAATAATTTTGCCTGCACACAGCAAAGCTGCAACTCAATCCTTGTTGAAATGCTCAGCTAGACCTTCATTTCTTCTTGAGCGTCCTTCTTTATACTCTGCCTATCTAGAGCACTTATAATCTGTATCTCTCTAAGCACCTCCAGTGTCCTTCAGACACTTGTGAATGAGACTCATACAAAGGAGGCTCAGAAGAGCACATTTCAAACACTTATACATCAGAATTTTGCTTCCACCTTTTCAGACGAGAAAGGAAAGGAAAACTTCTAGCGCTGCCATTCATATCACACTTACTTTTACATTGCAGCCTGATCCAACATCTCATCTCTCAGAGACCTCTGACTCTGTATCCTCTCAGCCTGAGAGAAAACTGCCACCAGCGCAAATTCTTCAGCCTGCACTTCCTTGCATTTCAAGATATTCATTGACGACATCCCCCTTCAACCTTGCCTACAATTTATGGTGAACAATGGCATGAAAAAAGAGAGACCTAGAGGTATTGCTTAATTTTCCTAAGTATTTGAAGGAGTTAGGATGAGAGATACATATCAAAGACATCACCCAAGAAACAAATGTGCAAAGAGGCTTAGTAATTGACATTTCTTTAGTAATACTAGCTTACTGAAAAGGAGGACTTTGGGTTTATCGAGACAAAATATGAACTTGAATGTTATTCAACCTGGATGCATTTAGAAATTCTCTGGGTTTGAGCTGGTAATATTTTTTGGGAAGGTTTCTGTTTCTTATGCTTCAACAACACAGTTGTAGTGGGATTCTGCCTCCTGCCTCCTTCTCCCACCCTTGACAACACAATCCCAGCAGATTAGATGGGCTTTTCCTACATTCCACCTGTAGCTCTCAAAGAAATCTATAACTAAGTGTCTAATCACTAGAACATTGCTGAAAACCTGACAGATCCTGAAAAACTAACTGAAATTAGTTCCACATAAATTACAGCATGGGAAATAACAAGGGGCAATTAGTGCTTTTTAATTTGAATTTTTTTTTAACCCTGACTCTCCAGAAAGGATTTCTAAGATGATACAGTGGCAAAGCAAGGTAACTGTGAGTGCAAACGCTGCATATGACATATGGAAGATGTCCTGGATCCACCGAAAAAGTGTGGAAGTATGAGTAAGTTAGGCTGTCGGTGCGGACAGAAGCACAAGAGAACTACATGGAGTCAAGTACAAACAAGAAACCTACACAGTGAGGCTGAGATACAGCATGTGAAAAAGCAAAGAAAGGGAGTACATGACAGAGGTAACTGTAGACCAGGCTCCTTTCCTGCTAAGGAATACCACAGGCGTAAGGAGAATAGGTCACATATGGAAACAGTGGTTTCCTCCTGCACACCTTACACTGCTATAACATACAGGATTATCTTTAGCTACCTATTTAGAATAACCTCAAGGTTCAGTTTTGCTGAGTCTCTAAACTCCCACCTTTGGTAGGTATTTAGCAGGTCTCTTAGCACACACTGCATATATTAAGTAGGCAGCTGTATCTGACCCAAATTCCAGCTTCTAACTGCCATAACTTACTGTAAATCCGTTTCATCCATCCATCTTGCTGACTGGCCCCATTTCCTTTGACTGACAAAGCAGCTTCCCATCCACTCAAGTCCAACCCTACCTGACACCCCTCAGTGTCCTGCATTCTTACTTGCCTGAACCAAGAGATGAGATCAGCAAACTGCTCCTTAGACAGAAACTGTATAGCAGAACAAACACATCACTTTCCCCAATACACTGCAAAACTTGCATGTCCCTTCCTCTAGATTAAAAAAAAACCCAACCAAACAAAACCCCTAAAAAACTCAGTTCAACCAAAACAAATTCTAAAGCAAAATACTTTTTAATTACTTCAATTTTCCTCGCAAATTGGCATTACTGTAGGGAAATTTAACTCAATGTGATTACAAAAACCCCACAAAAATATTCCTTTTGTCATCATGAATAAATTATTTTCTCATCCCATGAAGTTTTCACTTTTCTCTGTTACTGTTTTTGGATATGAAAGAAAGGAGCAAAAGCTTGCAACCTCTTTAACCTCAGTTTCTCTTCCTCTTCCATTCTTTAGCATCCCTGCTAATGGCTAAGCAGAAGCTAACAGGCAGACATAGCAAAGCAGACAGACAGGCAGTCAGGCACCAGCAAAGAAGCTGTGCAGCTGCTTTTACACTTTCATGTAGTACCTTTCTGAGACAGCTTTAAATGTTACATAGCTTTATTCTGTAGGGTATCTGTGTATATCAGGAATGCATAAATTTATTGTGCAAATACACACGACCCCCTTCTCTCACATATCTCCTTTCCTCATCACGTGGATGCACCTAGACACCACTCCAGTAGCTTTGCTATAGAAGCCAAACTATGACTTCATACTTCCTGATCATCATGGTGAGTGTTCAGACCTTTATAGCAAACATAATGCAGTAAAGCAAAAACAAACAATCAAAAACCACTGCCTAACTGAGCCATATCATCTGCAGTCTGCACCTTGAGGCACAGTCCTGTGTCTGTCAGAGCATGGGAGGAAGAAGACCTCACATAGTTTTACATATGTCTGCAGTCCGTCCTATCCCATATTTAAGAACAAGTTTGTTCTCTCTCCAGAGGTCTGGAACCCTTTGCTGATGCAACCAGGAGGGGGCCTGCCCTCCTTAAAGTAGGGACCCAAAAAGAAGCAAATTTCAGCAACTGATGGCCTGGTGTGACCCAACCGAAACCAGCCCACCCTGACGGCATGTCCTCCCCGCTGTGCTTGTTCCCTTTGCCCTTGGAATGCTATCACTTGTTATCACGCTGACTTCTCCAGATGGGGCATTTTGGCTATTGATCTGATAAATAAACAGCCTGCTCGCTCGATCAAAATGTTATTTTGCATTTCAATTACTGTTCGCTAATGCAACCTTCATCCCGCCAAGAGTGCTGCTGGCAATGACACTCGACCTGGCACAGGCGTTTGCAAGCAAATTCGGCAGCACCCGCTGCAAGCACCTAACGGGATTACCAACCTCCATTAGATGCTCAGAGAGAGGAGACGATGGACAGGCAGTAGTGGGCTGCAGGGGAACAGACACACAGAACAGAAGGTGTGAGCAACCTGGACAAGGGGTAGGGAGAGGCAACAGGACAGCTTTACCCGATACTTTGATGGTGAGAGGTCTGGAAAGCT
The DNA here is from genome assembly GCA_013400235.1 of Oriolus oriolus. Classification (NCBI taxonomy): domain Eukaryota; kingdom Metazoa; phylum Chordata; class Aves; order Passeriformes; family Corvidae; genus Oriolus; species Oriolus oriolus. The sequence continues at coordinate 328,953 of VXBT01006382.1, forward strand.
AAAGACTTTCCCTCCAGTGAACAACCCCAACAGCTCATAGCACTGAGCTGCCTGTGTGTGAGCCATGCAAGAGTTCAGAGCAATGGGAAATAGAAATCAATATCTGGTGACAAGCCAGCAGTGAGCACTGCAACCCATCAGGGCAAACAGGGTCAGTTCTAAAGCAAAGTTCTGGAGCCTAGCTCCACCAGGGTTCAGCAGGCCGTAGAAATACACACAGCATTATGTACCTAAACTTGCAGGGAGGAAACTATCTCAGTCCTTGCTGGATTCTTCTGGGAAATATGACTGCCTCTGGAGAATCTGGTGGTGATACAGGAAGAAAGGCGCATCCAGAGGTGTTGCTAAAATCTCTGCAAGGTGTCAATCTCTATTAATTCAGCACCCTGTTTACAACAGGGAATCCTTTGCCAAATCCACAAACTGGTTTCACTCAGAAAACAATCAGAAACACAACACAAATACTAAGTCAGTGAGCAGCCACCAGCAGTGAGGTCAGGCATGACCACATTGTTATGAGACAGCTTCTAGTCCCAAACTCTTCTAGTCACATGACATACTTCACCACGTGGCTGGTTTTGCACCAGACTCCTGCATGATGCAGAATGTACCTTATCCCTCTTTCTTTTTCCCACCTAAACTCCTAAATGAAATGTAACATGTATCACAAAGTGACACAAACATTTACCAATGTACGCAGATGGTGGTCAGTACTTTCATCACCCCAGGCACAGTTTGCCTGTCTGGACTTAGCTCCCAGCTGACAAGATAATATAAGTCAAGTAAATGCATTTCTCTCAATTTCCAGAAAGCCTTTTTCAAAGATCTTTTGCAGGCCTGGACAAATTTCTCCCATTTAGAAACAGACAGCATTCAGACTGAAACTGCCAGTCATACAGGAGTTAAAAATAAACAAACCGCTGTAACACCCTGAGATTATATAAACAAAATGCTAAGTATAACACACTGAATGAGATCAATGTGATGCATAAAGACAGGATCTATAACTCCACACACTCACACTTCATCTGCTCTGTGTGCTCAGCCTTCCAGTTCCCTCTGCCCTTGGCAAACTAAGTCGGTGTCCCACACCCATCTCTCTCTAACCAGTCTGTACTGTAGACCTTACCCTCCCAGATCTGCCTCTGCGCCCACTCTTGGGAGCAGAGTTTTGGGAATCATCCTACACCCTGATCACCACTTTGTCACCATGCCCCAAGCACAGCCCAAGGACCCATATATATGTTGTGACTCCTAGTCACTGGCTCTGTGCCTATGGGGCAGTGAAGGACAGTGTACTGAGCCCTTAAAATGCAGCTCTCCAGGACACTGCTTCCCCCAGCTGACGTGGTCCTGAAGGACCCACCTTTCAGGAACACCTTGAGAGCCAAACAGCAGCTATGACTGAAAGAATGGAGTGTGCAGATGAGTGCGGTAACCAGAACGATGGACAGATAAATTCTATGCTCACATGATGTCCTCTGCTCTAGATTATCAGCAGAATTTGAATCTCTTTCTTCAGCACCACAACTCTCAGGTTTGCCTGTGTAAGTAGCGTGAGTAGCTAGTGTTTTCCTGCATGCAAGCTAGCCAGAGGAAGAAAACACTGGCTTTGCAAGTCTGTTTCTATAATACACACCAATTCTGACCTCCTCCTACACCTCACTGTACTCCAAGCCCAGTCCCCTGTGACCCAGTCTACCCAATAACCTAACCTCTAATACTGCCTGATCCTATCTCCAGCTCTCCACATGCTATTTCACACATCACCTGCCTCCTGATCACGCCTCCATACAACCCATTTTCCATTCTCCTTTGCAATCATGCTTCACTCTAAGTTTTTCATCAAAAGTTCATTTTTATTTAAAAATGCTATTCTGCTTCATTACAGAACTAAGTCAATTTTGGCAATGATTTTTACTGTAGAATTTCCAAAACAACTCTAAAAAAATCAGATGTTTAACTCTGCTTTGTTCTTAGCACTTTGTTTAGCCTGTTATGTGTTGCCTCGTGTTGTTTGACAAACTAATAATGCACTGTTTCAAGAGCATAATGAAACAAAATATTGGAACTTTCTTAAAAAAAAAATATTGGAATTTCTACTTTGCCTAGAATTTCAGGTTGCAGTCAGATTTGTGATGAAATAACATTTTCAAACAACAAATATTCTGTGAACCAAGATTCTGATTTCCATGCAGCTCCCGCCTCTGTGTCTTCCACACAGCCCTCTGCTTGTGCCTCACTCAGCAGGTCCCTTTTCTCTACTCCTATGCATTCAGAAATATCGATGTTCTAATGTACACAGAAATATTTTGACACTTCATGCTATCTTCTTTAGGCAGGCAATGCAGACAGATTGAGACTGGGATACAAACTGCATCTAAATCACCTGAAAAGGTGGAATTCCACATAAAGTTCTGGACAGTCAAGAGTACCACGGAATCTGTGCCATCAACTCACATAAAATGGTTATCCTGTATTACTCAGAGATTAACCATGTGTCAAGGAGCGTCCTGCAGCCAAAAATCAATCCCTCTGATTTGAAAGCTGAGTACTGTTGGAGAAACACAGTTCCATTTTTTCATCTGGTGCCATTTAAGCTTTACCCCATTCCTTCTGCATCACAATGAAATCACTGCTGGCATGTGATCAGAAGCTCTGAAACCCTGGCTGCCTATCAGTTTACAAAAATTGACCTGGACATTCTATCCACTTTGATGAGAGCCTGAATGAAACTTCTTTCTCATTCACTCATGGTAACAAGTGCTACTTCTTAGCACCTCTGTGACCTACAAAAAATACTTCATTTTACAGCTTCCTGAGGAAAAAAAATGTTGGAATCAAATATGAGTATCTTACCTGCCGCCTAAACCTTACCCAGAGTTTTCTAGCTACAGGGGAAATAAATCAGAAGTAGTTGGTATGGTATCGTGACCCTTCATTTAAGCCTTGATCCAACTCCTATTGAATTCAAATTGTAATTTCTATTGATGTGAACATGAACTGGACCTCAGGATCTGAAAAGTCATCTGAATGTTGAACACTGCAGCTATCCCATGCCTTTTACTGGATTTCTGGAGACTTGTCTTCTAGTATTTAACTACTCCTTCTCCAAACACACTTTTATTTCAAATGTTCCTGGGAAGGAAAGGAAGGTGAACTTTTCCCAATAAAGGACTTCCTCAGAAATTCCCACTTACACTAATAAACACTCTTCTCCTGCCAGTCACCCTGCACAGATTGGTGGCCCTACCCACATACTGCAAATCCCAGGGTACAGTGCATCCATTCACACATCTCCATCTCTGGGTGACATTCACTGGCCAGAGCATCTCTTGGAATTGACTTCCATCTCTTGGAAGTCATGTGCTGCCAGCTCTAACAGGCTTGTCCACTCTGTTCAGTTCACTCCAGAGAGGAAATTCAACAACAACAGGCTTCTTAAAAACGTCTAATATGGATTCATTTATTTCCTTGGATTCATCCTAAGCAGATAAATCAAAACTCTAAATGCCTCTGACAACTTTCCTGCTTGCAAAGAGGAGGCAAATTCTGTTCATGTTAAAGCAATCTTCTCACTTCCCACTTTCCCAGCCTGGAAATAGCATTATTCTCGAGCCAAGATGAATCTAAGGAACCCAAGATGCAAATCAAAACAGCTACAAGTAGCTAAACTGTCTCCCATGCTGTACCAACTACCTTCCCAGAGAGAATTCCAGTCCACAGGGTTAACAGCAGTTACTCTGTAGGAAAATCGCTGCTCTTCCCAGCTACACCTGAGCTGCCTGCTCTGACTTTCTGAGGTACTGGCTGCAGTGCTGTTCACCCCTTGGCATTCACAGCATATGGTACAAAACAGGCTGAATCAGCGAGGGAGTTACAGCGACTGGATTGCAGTGCTAGGAGAGGTTGTTCCTGACTATGCACTAAGCTTGTGAAAACATGAACTTCAGGGTTAGTCTTCCTACTTTTTTGTGCATAATTTAGCTGAGGTGTTTAAGTTCTTGACAAATCTGCAAACACTTTAAAGTTCCTCTGTCCCTGCAGAACTGCTGGATAGGGTTTCAGGCCACGAGTTGTTGAAAGAGTGCCTTGTAATATGCTCCTTCCAAATAAAAAAAATAAACTGCCAAATTCGGTGCAGCAAAACACCCTCACTCAGTTGAGGGTGTGATCCCTCCAAAGAGGCCCATGGCCTGAAACCCTCCTGGAGGGATTCACAACCATTTGGATAAGGGACAAGGTCATAAGTATGAAGCACATTTCCTGCAAATTTACAGTCTTTGATCAGTCTCGAAGACTAAAAAAAAATCAGGAGTTGTTTTGTCCATCTTCAACACTGAACAGTGGAAAACATGTGTTTAGCAAAAGCACTGGCTTGCAAACCAGAGCCATTATTAAGGGCCTGTAGTCTTCCACCAATCCAGGTAAACGAATTTTGATCACACCTAGTTAAAAAACAGCAAGAAGGCACATTTTAAAATGCCACTTTGCATTACAATCCCCTGCTTCACATTGTGCCTGGAGAAGCCTGAGCTAAAGTAGCAGTAAAAAGGGAAGAGGAGTTATGGATTCTGGTGTATCCCGTCAGAGCAGTGTTTATTCTAATCAATCAACTGAAAAAATAGCAGCTGAGAGTAATTATTAATAATCAAGTAAAATTGGATTATTTCTCTGCACTGCAGTGTTGTCTGGATGGGAAGGCTGGTATAGAAATAAAGTTCGTCAGAGCAAGCTACTGAAATAAAATTGCTGACCTCAGCAGTTCATCAGAGAAGGTGGAAAAAGGAACCTCAACTAAGCATGTGGTATAGCATCTACAGAGCATGAAGGCTAACTAAAATAATTACTTGAAGGTGGCTCAGCAGCTGAGCTTAGGCATTGAATCAATCCAGCTGTATATCCAAATAAGAGCAGCAAGACCTACTGCCAACGTCTCCCATTTCTGAGGTATCTGGTTTTGTGATTCCTCATTCTTGAAAGCAGAGTCAGCTCCCTCTACAAAACTGCACTGCTTGAGAGGAAGGGCCTCAAACCTTCTCTGAATACGTTGTGTCCTCTGTGTAGCTGTGGTTGAGGCTGATTTTATACTCAAGCAATGCAATTGAAACATGTATTATAAAGGACCACACTACCGAACATTTTGCAATGTACTGAAGTCAGGAGATCTGGTGTTACTCTGCCTAAACCAACCCTGACATTCCATTGCACAGAGAGGGTCATATTCACAAATACAAATACTGAATTGTAACTACAAAACATGCACTTTTACTGCAAAGCCAATGGTTCAGTCAGCTTCACTCACAAACACAGAGGCGCAATTATATCAGTCGTTTGTGTCCAGGAGTGCCTTGCCTATGCAATCAAGTGGACATCTTGTAAATACTTTGCAAACACAATTTAAGAGCCTCCATCTGAAAATATAAGGCAGACATGATATTAATAGCCAGACTGGGTATAACCCAGTAAAGCTCCCTTGCAGTAAATGGAATTGTAACAGTTAAAAAATTTTGGGCAGCAACTCCTAGAACACTGTACTCCTGGCAAGAAGAAATAGTACCCAGCTGCAGGGGGAATATAATACTGCTACCAAAGGAGGTAGAACTTGGAGTTTTCTGACACCTGTGTGTGCAAGGCTGCAGCCATAAAACCGAATTAACACAGCAAACATTTTGTGTTCAAGCTTACTGATTACATTTTCAAATTAAATATTTAGTCCTATTTTGAATATTTCTATACCACCCAAAAAGAATCTAAGATGAGTTACTCCCCCATTTATTTTCACAATTTCTTAAACGAAAATAATTCTTTATTTTAAAAGGGTTGGGGAGAATCTGGAGAGTTTCTTCTCCTCCCTGTCCTCCTTCCAACTGGTTGCTACACAACCCCCACTACACATCAGACAGGAATATGGGATCTGAAGAATGAAGGTTAGCTATAAAGCTGTCAGTGGATGTACATATCTAGTCCGCTTAGACAGTCTAACAGTCCCCAGGGCTGGCTTTTACATATCACCTGGAGCAAAACACCACTTTCACTGTCCCACTGCAAGGACCAGCTGTGCTGGTCTATTTATTTCTTTCTAACTTTTTTTTTTTCTGTTTCAGGAAGGAAGGAGGAAGGAAGGAGATACATGTGGTTTAGTATTTTACTTCAAGTTGGATCAGTCCTGAAAAGTTTTGATAGTGTGGATCATCTGCCAGAGCAAAAGCATACTGTTACTTCTGCAGTGTTAGTGTCTGCCTTAAGCATCAACCCACAGAGGAGGATGAAGGAATGAGAAGAGGAAAAACAGTACGGATAAAGAGCATGTCAAGTTCTCTCTGTTTGCATGGGAGGAAGGGGTTAAGCCTGCTTTGAGGTTCACTTTGTTCTCCATGGTTTGTGCAAGGCTATCAATCAATCAATCTTCTCTCTTTACTCCTTTTTTTTTCCTGGGACCCACTGCAGGAATATCATGCCCAGGATCTTGTTTAAATCCACGACTCCTATCTGTCAAGCCAATTCTTCCAATCCTCCCCCCAAGGCCCCCCTCAAGACACCCCCTCCTTCTCTCCCCGAAAAGGGGCCTTCTGAGCTCGTTTTGCTAATGTATTCTCAAACCAAATTAGGGGCTCTGACTCTCGGTGAAGTTCGTGAGTTAGTTGCCGCGATGCACTGAATTAAAGATACCATCTCGGACTCAAATCAGATTAGAGCCCACACACACACATGCAAAAGCCCACTTTCTAATCAATTTTATAAAGGGCCTTCAGCAGAGATACACTAATGGTATTGAGCTAAGATCTTTAAACTAAGTCTGCAAGAAGTCTGCGGAGATAAAACACACACTGTATTAAAGAGAAAGCTCTCCACTGTGTCCTTCCCACCAAGAACCCTGTGCACATTGGAAGAGCACCTCAAAATACAAAACAGATCTCCCAAACCTGAGATGTTCCCTCACATCCTCCTCTCCTCTTCCTACTTCAGACCTTTAAATCCCTTCTTTCATTCACTTCCTGCCAAACTGCTGCAGAAGGTCCCCGCACAGAGGGCAGAGGAGACAGGGGAGCTACAGAGCCACGATACATGTTAAGAATTAGACATAATGAGAACACATCAACCCTTTTAGGCCTGTCACAGGAATCTGTAAGAAGTGGGAAAGGTGAAAAATCACCTGACCTGCTTCAAGGAGAGTTCCTACTTCAACACAGGTGCCCAGCAGTTGCACGTAAGATGCCAGGCACTGACCTGGTGCTGGGCACACAGAACTGAGATGCCACAACAGCCACATCCTGAGAAAGATGTGACTAAGTGTGTGCTAAAGGACTCCTTTTAGAGAGCAGCTGCTCTACATGCCCAGCATCTTCACATCCTTCTGTCCTCATCTCTCTGTTTAGCAGGGGAAGTTCTCATCTATGGCAGCAGTTTTCCTTCTCTGAAACCACATGAAAAATAATGTTACGTAAGATGGCCCACAGAAGGTGACCATGAAAGGGGGACAGAAGGGTTTATAAAAGAAGCTGCAACTGAATATTTAATAGACCAGCTATTGCTCAGTCACCACTAACCAGAGAATAAGGCTCTCTCTGAACACTCTTGGTTATGCCAGGTTTTCTGTGTCAGATCACGGAATAATCTTCTGCTCTAATATTTCCAGTAAAAATACCTCAAAACATTTCAAACAAATTAGAAAGCCAAGTCTCAGACCCCAACATTAGCCTTTACTTGCTTTCTAGGATGCTGTTTCTTACAAAAGGACAAGAGGATGCTTGCTAAGATAACAGAAACTGTATTTCAAAAAAAAATCACTGCAAAAATTGAAATTCACCAGCTTTCTCTAAGCAAAGTAAAGGGACCTCAGCAAGAGAACTGTGACAGATAGGGGTCTGACTGCTCTGCACAGAAGGCTTGCTGAGCAAATTTTCTCAGAGCTCAGAGGGGCTTCCCTGAGACAGCTTCAGGACTCACACCACTGTGGAGTTCTACAATGATCACGTGCTGAGGATGACGCCAGTTTTCAATGCAATTAACCTTTCCAGCCTAATGAAATGGGTCTATTGGCTGCAGTGGCAGCAAGGAGCCCCTTGACTCTGGCAGGCTCCTCAGGACAGGTTATCGAGGTTGGAGAGTGTTTCTGCTCCACTTCTATTTGCAGGCTGCAGCTAATTGATGCCAGACCTGAAAGGAGTAGGCAATGCCAGCCCCAGCGTTGTACTCCAGCATCATATTGATCCTTGGGAGCAGGGACTTGGGTCTGTGCCCATTGATCTGCTGTGTCACAGGCAGCGTTCTTCCAGGAACGTACCCTGGGCAGCAGAAGCACACAACTGGGAGAAAGAGGAAAGTTCCTCAGATGGGAAAGCACATGGACCACTCTAGGGCTGATACTACCTTGTGACTCAGAAAGAACCAGATCTGGGACGAAGCCTCAAGCTTTTGTGCTGTTTTATTCTCCAGCTGGGAAAAGACAGACATAGCAGCCCTCCCAAGGGTGGATGGCAACTGCTGTACCCTAAGGGCTGACACTTTGGAGTCACTTCCTTCCTTTCTAGCTGTTGAATTTTGACAAGTGGTGAGGGAGGAAAAGGGATGGGATGCAAATCTGGTATTATGGGATATGGCCACAAACACACACTGCATGTGGAGGGAGGGAGGGAGAAATGAGTACCTTTGACTCCTACATCAAGCCATCCTGCCAACACAGCCCACAGGGATTTCAGTCTTGGAGTTCCAGAGAACTAAAAATCAGACCCACATTTACATACAACTTTAGTAGTCTCTATTGAGATTCACCCTGCCGTGCTCAGTCCATCATACTTCATTAATTTCTAACCTACCACAGGGGTGTCACCAAACTTAAGCACTCAAAATATTAGAATCTAAATTATACCCTGTAAATAATTAAAATGGCATTAAACCCAGAAAATAATGCAAATTAAAAAAAAAATTTTTGTCTTCTGTGTCTGTTTCATGCTCTCAAGCTATGACACCAAACTTCCTTCTGTAATGCTGAAGGAAAAAATTTGCATTAAGAAACAAAACAATAATTATTTTCACACACCTTCCTCACTGTCTTTTACAAATTGTTGCTGTATTATTCAAACATCTAGTGTCTTTTTCAATGCTCCAGTGTGATAAATATATAGCAAGGACACATTCAGGACTTGGCTTCATGTCCTACATGAAACTCTAGTTGCATTTTGTATACTCGCTCACTGGAAGATAAAGAAAGGAAAGAAGAGCTGCCAACAAGCTGGCCTCAGGAGCTTTGAGATGCATTGTCCATGTGCACCTTACACTGGGAGGCTTTCCTGTGCTGTGTGTAGACCTCATGGAACAGCACAAACCTCCCACAGTACCTCAGTATTCAAAGGCAGAGGAAACAGGGCAGGAGACAGAACATGCATATGGAAATACATTTTGAAAAAATTTAATTATTGTTAACATCTTTAACAGTGTAGGGCTACATACATTTATGTGACATCCAGTAATATCTACTTCACCTGGAGGTCAGTCTGGAGCTTACTGTTACATGAGATTACCATCTCTGGATAGAAATAATTGATTTTTTTTTTCAACTTTCAGCTACAGGAAAGACAAGTTGAGGAAACCCAGACCTCTACACAAGACAGGACAACAAGAACTGTCATATCTGGCAGGTTCAGTGATGTCTCAGTTCTTGAAGAGCAACTTCCTCCCCTGTCATTACAGAAACAATCTGTCACATTTTAGCTTTAGCGAGTATTTCAGGACAGCTAGAACTGAATCCAACATAGGGAAAAGGACCTCCTACAATCCCAAACAAGCATCGTACTCTCACTGCTGCACTTCAGGATCAGTGATGTGTGGTCCCATTTTCCTGGGAAATGGAGGGTAGGCTGCTGAATAGCGCTCTGTGACAAAAAGGTAAGTGCTGCCGAGGCGGCAGCCTCCAGCCAGGTGAAGGTACAACGTTAGTGTTTAAATCACAGCCATTAGGTGGTGAAGGAAGGAACCAGGAAGTAACATTTTTGTTGTGGAGACCATTATGCTTTGCTCTCTGAACAGAGCCATATGGTTGCAGGGCACATCAGGCAAATAGATGGTGAACAGAGACTTGTAGAAGCCTCACAGTACAGAGACTTCCCGTTTCAGCCATCCACAGGCCACTCCTCTGGTGCTGGTACCAAGGAAAGTTTCCTTATTAGAACTTTCTTTTAAAAGAGTCTTTGGCCATGGGGGTCCTAAATTTGACAAGTAAAGGATGATACTGCAGAACTGCCCAGGAGATAAACCTAAGTAGTAGCATTGCCCTCCTTACTGACCTGGGAAGTAATTAAACTATCAGTATTGGCTTCTTCGGGTTACAAAGCTTCCCAGAATAGCAGAGCCATATATCATTCACACTGGTAGAATTCAAACACTTTAAGTCATCCAGTCTGGGGCAAAGCAATACTGCAGATTAGGGGGATGCCTGGATGAGGTGAGAGGAGAAGTGAACCCTGAGTGGCTCTAACAGGCATGTGATGCAATCTTGGGAAGCCAATTTCACTAGTGAGACAGAGACAATCAGAAGATGGGAACCATGGCGGGGAAGGCGATGTAGAAAACTCTGAAAACTCTAAAAGATGTCAGAAAACAGAAAAATAAGTTCCAATAACTTTAAGTCAAAGGCAATCCGGATCAGACTGAAATAGATACACCTCAAAAGGAGAAAGCCAACAGGTAAGCAGGTGAAGCAAGAAAAACACTTTGTCATTTATGACTTTGGCACAGAGTACGAATAGATGCAGGACACAGACAGTGTGATACTGATGCTGCCAAGATTAAAAGGTCTCTGAAATTAGTGCTTACGCACACACTGCAACACACAGAGATCTCTTCACCAAGGAGGATGTTTTTGCAGAACTACAAAACGTGCTTGTCTCCAGTATCTGAGTGTGCAAATCAGGACTGGCATGTGCAATGTAAGTTTATACACAGACATACAGGAACATGCTCGGAAAGAGGCAGAGTATTTTTTGCTGAAAAATCTCTGTCAAGGCAGCACTGATGCATTTGCACAGCACATAAACTTTCATCCTTACTACAGAAATTCAAGCTAAACAGCCCAGCACAAGGCACTCATCTCCAGGAACTTCTTTCCCACCAAAGCAAAACTGGAAAACAAGCTAATTTGTGGGATGATGACTGGGACAGGACAGGTTGCATTATTAAGGGCATTATTCTCATTATGAAAGCACTTCACTGAACTGAAGCGTTAGGCAGTGTACTATGTATTAAAGATCTATCTTGGTCCATAAGAACCTGCATTCCAGAGACAAAATAAGATAGAGAATGTTTTGATGCAAAATTTACAGATGGGGAGAGAATCAGAGACATGAAGTGTTTGCTCAGTTCACCTAGTGAAGTTATAGAAGAGCTGGGAACTGGGCTCCGATCTTTATTCCAGCTTTAGAGCAACCAGCCTCCTTAAGATAACAGAAAGTGGGAAAGCTGCTTAATCACAGGAGTTACTTTGTGCGCTTCCAAGAGTGATGTATGTACTTCATTTATTGTAGGGACATAATACCACAGAAAAAAAAATCTCTTTTTAACAACAACAAAACCAACAACAACAACAACAAAATCTGCAAAACCTATTTGATTTGCTCCAAAACTTCCATTATAAATACAACTGAACAGTTTTCAGGATTTCTTTTCCTTCATGATGTATGTTCGATTTTGCTTCCGTTATTTTAAGAGAGAGATCATTTTCACTCAGAAATGACAGCAATGCAAAGACATAGTTTTGCTTCAGCACAGGTAGGGAAAAAAAAATCAATTTTCTCAAAAAATCTCAAAAAAATCTCAAAAAATTTTAGCACTGAAGTTAGGGGAAAAAAAAGGCAAAATGCTGTAGAGATAATCTCCACTCACTGGGAACATGAAACAGAGAGCAGAAGGAGGTCCTGGGCAGGAGAAACATCCACTTGAGTGCCTGCAAGAGAAGGAAGGAAGGAAACGGGGAAAGGCTCCCTCTGCAAGGCCAGAAAGCATTAACTCTGCTCTCTGTGAGCACCGCAGGGTTTGGGGAGCCTGTGCTGCCATCTTCAGGGATGCTCTCACCTTTCTGTGACCCAAAATCACAAATGAAGGAAAACAGAAAGGGGGAAAAATTCCACAAAAAAAAAAAAAAAAAATAAAAGGAAGAGAAAAATGAGATATCAGCTCTGCTCTTTTACCTCTGGGATTGCTGGTTGCCTGGTCTTGACTAGCTCACGGAGAAACACAGAAATTAAAATTGGGAAAGCCAAATAAATCCTGCCTGGACCACATGCATCCCCAGGCTGCACCAAAGCCTACTAATCATTGCTGTTTCGCCCTGTCTGATTTCTCTCTCCTCTTCTAATGCAGAGTGGGATTATTCACTGAGCCTCGATGGCAGATGCTCAGTCGATGCTAACTAACCATCTCTCCTACAAAGCAATTTCAAAGAGACAGAATGAGAGACCCTGACCCTTTCCCACAAGGGCTGAATTAAAATGAGTTAATTGTGTGCCCACAGGCGTCTCAAAGTCCTGTTTTGCAAGAACAAATCACAGGTATTCCAAAAACTCAAGTATCTGTTATTCTTCCTCAGACAAAACAGCGAGATTTGAGAGATTTGAGATGTTGTGGGGACACGTAGTGCGTAAAACAATGGTAAATTGAAGAGGACAAACCCGATTCTCATTGCTTCTGACCTCGTGTTCACGTGCATATCTTGAATCTTTTTAAAGTGCTTTCTGATATGTGCAATTCTCCCTTTTTTTTCCACTACAACCCATTCCACGTTGTTGTAAATTCTTTGCCTCTTCTCTTACTTCTTACCTTCCAAGACATCCCTTACATTTTTCAAATTGCTTTACAGGCTTCCAACCACAGGGCCCTCATGGATCAAATATTACACAACAAAAATCAATTCAGTAATATTGTATTTTCAAACTGAAGATCATGTTGTTCCCCACTTACTATGCTAAGACAGGACTTTCTTTGCTGGTCATAACACTAACTGAATGGGTGCTGTATTCTCCAGATCTCTCTTGTCCTCTGGCCCCACTATCCCCACACCTTCAGCAAATATGACTGCTTCATCTTCTCAGTTCATCTAAATGACAATATAAGAAATAACATTTCTATTCAAATTAATCACCAAGTATTTTCTCCTGCTGAGAGAGAAAATATAGTATAGTCAGTATAGTTGCTGAAGGTTACAGATATAAAACAGTACTGTTGTATTTTATTAACATTAACAATCCATTTTTATTTAAAGCTTTTGGCTTTGTATTTTATTTCACCTAGGTTACAGTTATTACTTCACAAAATGGAAGAGTTCCTTCTTTATGCACTCAGATCACTGTAAAAAAATACATTAGAAATTATGATTTATAGTGAATGAGAAGCAACATGCAGTATGTTTCATTCAGAAGGCTACTCAAAATTGTATGCATGTTAGGAGACCATTTCACTCATCCCATCTGTGAAGCCTAACACAGCAGCTCTTCTGCTGTGTACAGACAGAGCTTCTGAAGCAAAAAAAAAAAATTGTTTGTCCCATTAAAACTATAATGGAAAATAAGGAAAAATGTAAATGTCTGAGCTGAAATTTAATCAGAATATTGGAATCCACCAAATAACCAATACTGCAATGCCAAGATGGGCGCCAGGGACACAGGACAACCCTGATCCCAGGCTGAGGTGCCAGCTCTCAGAGCAAAGAATTTTTGATCAGCAACACCAACTCTTGCCCTGCCTTCTACATTTGCTTGCTTGGCTCCTGCTCAGCTTTGCTAACCTGCAAGAACAGTCAGGATCACAACTTAGCATAAGTGTGAATGAAAGAGGAAGGAAAAAGGAAATGGTCTGCTCCTAACTGTAGAGACTCTTACTAAAAAAGTTGGCTGAACAGAGTAGAAAACTGTCCTTTTGCTGACAGATTATTTCAGTCATTCCACAAAATTTAAGAGACAGTGATGTCTCACATTGTCCTGGTCCTCTCTGTGATCCATCACATGCACTCAGCTCGGTCCATCTGTTTTGCTTGTCTCTCAAACATGCCCCTGCCTTCCCCCATGCTGTCCCTCACTTCACTCAACCAACTGGGTGACGTTGTCTTGCAGACAGTGCCTGCGATGCCTCTCTCTGCAAGACCTACATCTACTGAAAACACTGGCAAAAAGCAACTCACTAATGATGGGGGACATGTGCTATGAAGGATTCATGCTTTGTCTTTCTGAAATCTGTACAAAACATAAATGCACTCAGTCTACAAAACTGGACAGATTGTTTTTCTTTTCCCCAGTGCTGGCCTGCTGCTGGTCTGAGGGAAAGAACAGAGCCGCCAAATCCTTCATCTTTTGACCTTTCTGACCTCTGCCTCGGTGCCTTCTCTGCTGATCCCTTTCCTTTCCCTACTCTCACCACACTTTCCAGGGCAGTACTGTGTTTCACCACACCTTTAATACTGGGAGTGCACCGCAGTCTGAGCCCTGGGAAGAGGCATTCCCCGTATCGTCCTGGAGTGACCCTGCAGATCTGCTGCTCTGTGCCTCTGAACCTGTGACTGCTCCCAGAAGGACAAGCAGAGGCACAGGGAAGGTCTGTGTCACACTGTGTGCCTGGATGCTGCTGCAGAGGAGGGTATGAAAGGCAAACTCGGCAGGAAATAGCAGTGGCTACTGCAGGCCACCACAGGGGAGCATGAACAGAGCCAGCAGGAGACAGCTTATCCATGCTGTGCTTTGGTCTATGCAGTAATCCCAGCCTCTCACTTTCATGAGTGCTAAATTCACACAAAAATGTTTTTTTTAAAACCCACCACAGGCGATTAAGCTGTGATCTAGATTAATTAGCTGCCATATTTCATTTTTAAAATCAGAACTCGCCTGTGCTGACACCAGGGAAACTTATAATATTTTCACTCGTACCTAACTGCCTCTGATTTTTCACACTGCCTAGAACTGAGTGGCTGCTCCCAGCCTCACCCATCCATGCCAGGCAAGTGCCTGCATCTACTGTAGGCACCCATCCAGGGTGCTGGGATGAGGGTGGAGGACCAGGGATCTCCTAATGAAAGTGCTGACCTTGGTGTAACCTGTATGCCCCAAGTAGCATTGCTTCAGTGTTGAAAACAAAAGATTGATGAATTGTATAATGTACTTTTACTGCTGTTAATTTTTCTGAGTGCTGCTGTTTTGTGTCTCCTGGAGGCTAACAGGCCCCTTTGGCCACAAAGCAATATTTACTCCATCCAGGCAGCTGGGCTGCTGGAGGCAAAAGATGCATCCTTGCTCCCCAAGTGGTAAGCAAATGTCAGAATGCACATCATGAAAAGGACATATCTGACAGAGGCTCAGCACCACAGCATACAAACATGGCTCAGCTCTACCTCCTACTCCTGTGAAGTTCTTTCACTTTGCTCCTTTAAATCCTTTCAGAAAGCAGGAGGTAGGTGACAATACTGTTTAAGCAAGATCTTACAACTGACTTTTTCCAAACTAATTTCTCAGGTGGTGGACTCTCCTGTCCAGCACTATATTGCTCTCTGTCCATTAAAACTGTGGCTCCTCAGAACAAATGCTGTTCACCTGACCTCCACAAAGTACCTTTTAGTGGTGATGACACTTTAAATAAGTGTTGGCTCAAAAAGCCCAGTCCCAAATTTCCAACTCCTACTGGAATTCTCTCATGGATTTAATACATTCACATTCCTGTTACGTTGCTTTATGTACCATCTTTACAGAAGTCATCCTAACAGCACCTTCCTCAAGCCAAGGAGATGCTCTGAGACTCAGTTCAGCAAGAAGCATTTCCTGCAACAGAGACAGAGCTTCACAGAAGATATCCTTGCTTGCTTTAGCACAGCTGGAGGCACACAAGAGGTGTGCAAAGGGTTCATGCGTAAAGCACATAGAGGAGGTGGCAAATTAATTTACCCCAAGAAGTAGAAGACAGACACCACGTTACTCTCCTTGTATTCACTGGCATATGCAGTATTTATACGGACAACAATGCAAATTATTCCTCAAAACCAGGTAAAACACAGAACCTTCCTTTCTTTCTGCATCTCTGTGTACAGTTTCTAGAGCAAGCACTGCACAACTGTAAAGAGCCGCCAGAACAGGAACTACAAAGCAATTCCATCAGCACATTAACTTCTCAAGCAGAAGAGGTTTGCCATGTGCTGTTCCCTGTTCCCTCCATCCCACTCAGCAGGAAGGACTTCAGATAAAAGCAAAAGGTGGGGAAAAGTGAAAACCATCTCTTGTACCATACTGCAAGACCCAAAAGGTAAGCAACCTGTAATACTGCAACACAGCATAAAGACTTGAAATGATATTAATAGCCAGCAGCGGCCAGTAGAACATGCCAGAAAATTTTTTAGAATTGGTTGGTGGTCCCCAGTTCTCTCCTTTTCCAGCTCACTGACTGAGCTTTTTCTCAGGGGGATATCCTGTAGTATCTCTATCCCCATGAAAAACACCAGTGAAGATTTTCCTTCTTCCACGCCAAGTCACTGTTCCTCAAACGTGCCCCAGAGATGTTCAGGGCTCCATTGACATCCCACCTCACAGCAATGTGTCATTCCTGCCTTTTCCACTGGAGCAGAAGTGCAGCACAGGCCTCCTACCAGCTGCTAATGTGTATCACTCCTCTCTGCTTGCAGGGGTGCTAAACACACTACAATAAATCTCCTCATCCCAAGGGAACAGTTCTCTTTCTTCAGGCCCCATGACGACATACACAGCTGCTCTTCCCGTTGTCAAAAGCTCCATTTCAGTGCTCCTCTTCCCTCTGAAAGATCCTGCTGCTTTCTGTCTTACCACCTCTCCCCAGGGCAATTTGCTCCCAGCACTACCCAGCCTTCAGGTTCCTGGCCACGGGGGCAGGAGGCAGGCTGTGCTTTCAGCCAGGGACACGGTCATGATAGGGCTATCAGGCAGAAGGGACCTGTGTGTTTGCGTGGGCAAGCTTCTCATGTGTGCCCCTTCCTCACCTCACAAGGATGCTGATCACTACTTTCACCTTGCAGCAGAAAGACAAAACAAGACAGTCTGTAAATGTGAAGGAAAGCCCATTTCCAGTGCAACAGCCACATGGTGCATACTGAATTAAAAAGCTGGGAGAGAAACAAAGCAGTAGTTTTGCAAGTTTTGACGCCAATTTTTAAGCCAATTCTCATTCAGCTTTAGCAACAGAAACCTGTGCATGTGCTAGCAGAATCTTTCTTTCTTTCTTTCTCCTCTGTGATCTCTCCTTCTCCTAAAGCTGTTGTATTCAAATTCCAGGTTTATGCAGGAAGTAATGGCTTTGTGTTTTCAGAGGATCTTCAGCAAAGTTAAATGAGAAAAGGTGTGAGA
The DNA here is from genome assembly GCA_013400235.1 of Oriolus oriolus. NCBI lineage: Eukaryota > Metazoa > Chordata > Aves > Passeriformes > Corvidae > Oriolus > Oriolus oriolus. The sequence goes on from VXBT01006382.1 coordinate 346,295, forward strand.
AACAGATGTATTCTATCACACCTCAGACAAAAACCTTAGTCACAAGTCAAAATGTAGCCCCAGTGACTGGACTTTGCCATTGGCTTTTCAGCCACCGTTTCTCTGTCCCAGTCTGACCTCAAGCTCCACAACACAGGTTCTACCCTTGCTTGTCCTTCCCCCAGCACACCATCTCCAATCAAACACAGCTCCAACAGTGCTCAGTGGAAGTATACTGTTTACAATCCAAAATGCTCAAGATCATTCTGAATCATCAACTCTCCTTCATATCTCTTGTGTGGAGCAGTAGACAATTGTCTGACATTGCGTCTTGCATTTCCTTGCAGCATCAGAGTTCTCAGGATACTACAGAATCAGATGGTACTGAACTTAGTCTTCCTATCCACAGGGGCATATCAGCGAGGTTTTGCTTAAGGCACAGTTTGTTACATTTGCCTTCTTCTTTTTCTTGATTTTATCTATTGCTGCAAAGATGCAATTGCTACTCAGCTTGATGGCATTATATAGATAGATACCTTAAAAGAAGCTTAAAACCAGAGTTGGGTCTCTTCTTCCCAGCTATCCTGTTGCAGTCTTCTCTTCTTTGCACAGGAGATGGGTTTCATCCATATTCCATGGCTTTCATCCTCATAAATTTGGCAAAGGGCATTCTCCTCTGGAGATCTCTGGAATTCTCCACATGCTGGAACGCTTCTTTGGAGTCCTGCTTCACTCACCTCTGGTGTGTTTTTATCTGGATAATATTCTTTGCAACTTCAGCGAGTTCACACTTCACCTGCTCTCACACCTCATTTGGCATTTTGTCCTCTGTGCATTTTAGCAATGCATCAAACTGCTCCCCAATTACCACTATGCAGCCTTCTCCAACATACTCCAAATTATTCCCAAAGGGGTGAAAGAATCATTTCATGCATTAGAAGCATGAAACCTGAACTCTGAAGGAATCAGCCAGTGATCTGAGGCACTAACAGCACCTGGCAGAGTGCTATGGAAAGAAAATCGCTTGTTTCTGCCGTTCCCATACAAAGCTTTAGTTGATTCCTGCCTCATCACTTCAATATGATTTTTTATATGGGTTCTAGGTATTTGTTCTTCTACTGTGATGTTGAACTGAATGGCCTAATACTAATCTTGTACTGATTTTACATTGGTGTAACCAACCTGATTTTCACAGTTCCTTGTCATTTACAGTAGATAAAATGACAACAGATTCATATTCAAAGTACCTTAGAAGATAGTTTTAAAAAGAAAGTTACCAAGCATGCTCAAAGCTTGTAGATGGCTTCTTCATCTTGTGGTTTCTGCTTATCTAGTTTCCCATATAAATTCTCAACACTAGCCTCTTTCTTCAGCAGCAGTGACAGCATTTCATGGTTGTTAGCTACTCTCAGAAGATGAAGTAACCTGATATAAATTACCTATTGCTGCAAGTGCAACAGAACCTGTTAGCACAGTAGTCACTTCTAGAAGGCTGCAAGTACTGACTACATTATTACAGGCAGAAGGTTTTCTATCATGGTAGAAGTCATTTTAATACAGCATTCTCCTCAAAGATTTTTCTCTATGGCTATTAAAGGGTTTTTCCCTGCTTCGGTAGTCCACATCATGAACAGTGGACTGCATCTTTGTCCTAACGCTCACATTGGTGATGTACAAAAGCTACAGTGAGACCACTCGGATATCATTCCTTCAGAAGAAACCAGAGACAATGAGGATTGAGAACAGCAGTCAAAGTAATGGGCAACTGCCAAATGAATGGACTGCTCCTGGTTAAATCTGCATTTAATTGTTGCTCACTGCTATTCATTTACCCTGTTAAGACAAGACCAGGTAGCTGATAAACAAGATGATAAACCAGCTACTGAGTAAGAAAAAGATAGAGGATATTTAAAACAAATACCTCTACATATTCATCATATTGTGATGTGGATAAGCTATACTCTAAACTAGATGAGAAATTCCTGTACATCCTAATGAGACACAATAGATGCTTTTGATGAACCAATTGTAATTTTAAGACAACATACCTGTCATTCTTAGCTCAAGTTACCAGAGCCCAACAATTCAGGTCTCAGTGATCTTCATGACAGTTATACTCCCAAGGAACTAGGTAGGGGATACTTCTCTTCCACATACATCTAGCCTAAATGGATCTAAAATTTCTGTGTGTCACTTTATTAGGAAGTGACTGACAAACTAGAGAGGTTTTGAGACACCATGAAAGGGTCGGGCAAACTCAACTATGAGGTAAAAACCCTCAAAGGACTCAACACAAGGGCATGAACTGAAATACAGTAGGGTCTTTACGAACATAAGACAACACTTTTTCACTGCTGTGGGTCACCAAGCACTTGCATGGGTTGCCCAGAGAGGTTGTGGTGTCCCCCATCTTGGAGATATTCAAAAGCAGTGTGGACCTGGACCTGAGCAAACAGCCCTAGATGGTCCTGCTTGAGCAAGGGGTTGGACCAGATGATCTCCAAAGGTCTCTTCCAACCTTCTGTGATTCTGTGAGAAAGGAAGAGATCACTCCACTTTGGAAACAGCGTACATAACACAAATGAGGCAGTCATAAAGATGAATGTGTTTCTCAACGACTGCGTGAAACTCATATGCAAAACATTAAGGTTTCTCTTTCCCTGTCAAGCTTCCTTACCATGAGATCTTCACAGACTGTGGAATCGTACTTCAGGCATCCAAACTTATACGAGTAAGATGCTGAAGGGAGTGCACGGCAGGGATGCCAGAGAGTCTCCCTGGAGACTCCAGGGGGTTCATGAACATGGAGATGCTCTCTTAATGCAATAATGAGAGCACTGCCAAGATGCCCAGGAGAAACCCGCATGTACTTTTAGGAGAGGACAAAGTAATTTGAACACTTTCAAAGAGCTGGCCTGTGAAAGCAAAGGTGCGATGGCCGCTCTCCAGGCCGGCCCCGCAGCCCCCTGTGCCGCCCGGCGCACTGTCAGCGGAGCCCTGCAGATGGCTGCAGAGCTCTTCCAGCTCCTACCTGCGCTACAGCAGTGGGCACTTGGAGGCAAGGACACTGGCCAGTCCTGCACTGAGGGAAGCAAAATTGTTCTCCTTTCGAAAGATGGACACTTCTTTCCACGCTGCCTTTATTTCTACCCAAATGTAACAGCCAGTCGCCTGCAGGCTGAATATCACTGTCTTCAACCTCACAAAGATCCTCCGTTTACAAGTTTTCCCACGACAGCAGCTGAAAGACAGAGATGCTGCAGCTCTTGAATGTGACAGTGAACTCCTCATACACTAGAACAATTTGTCGCTCAAGATGCTTTTCTCAACAAGGGTCTGTAGTCCTAAGAAGCTCTTATGGAGCAGATATTTGAAAAGATGTATGCATTCCTCCTCTTGCCCACGGCAGCCACATCGTCTTTTTCCCTTCCCCAGACTCCCACCTAACTGCGTTGAAGGGCTCACAGCCTTCTTATACCTCATATCAGGATCAAGCACTGTTCCTAAAACAAGCCACCTTTGTCCACCGTCTTTCCCTTAAATTCCACCTTTAGCAATGAATCCTTTAAAAAAAAACAAAATTAAAATTGAGATCTCCATCACTTTGGATGCCCTCCTTCCTCCAGAGCCATGTCTCCTACTTCCTTCTCCCCTCTTCAGTGTTACACAGCAGATCTGTGTGGGGATGGGGGGTTTTGCATCACAAAATTCTGTGTGCAAATCCTTCCTCTGTCTTGAGGGATGTGTAAGTTTTTCTGTGTCCACCTTCTATTGGTTACATGCTTCGAGCACAGGGTACCCTGATGTCTGTGCAGGTCTCTCAACAATTATGGACAGCTCCCCGCCACAGGCACAGTGGAATTCAGTGCCCAAGTCAGATCACTCTCCTTGAAAATTCCAGCTGCAGTATGATAGCAGGAACCATTTCTTCATCGTTTATATTTACCTGGTCCCTTTCCAATCTACCCACCTGAAAAAAGTAATTGTCTTCTAAGAGGGAGTCAAGAACTTACAATAGACACCAGCTGCCCGTTCTCTTTTAATCCATCCAATATTAGACTCATTAGTCATCAGGATAACAATCCTATTTGCAAATCAGCTACCTTTATCAGATAACTGGTGGGACCTAGCACAATACCTATTAGTCCAACAATATCCCAACCAAGATACATAACTGCTTCTGTACAAAAACCTTTCTTCTAATCCTTCTTAAACTCAACAAGACTGATTGGCTTTTATTATTCATGAATTAATTTTTAACTCTTGGTCCAGCAGGGGAATTGAATCTATAACATTTTGCAGAGACCGAAGCAAAGTAACAGTATGTTGAAAAAGTAAACCGGCCAAAAGCAGGTATTTTTTCTTCTTTCAATGAACAATTAAGAGGGCTCAATCCGTTTTTCCCCAAACACCCAAGGGAAAGTTCTAAGGAAAATTAGCACATTAAAACATGTATAGATACAACATCACTGTACTGTGAGAGCTTTTGTTTTTGTTTCATAATTATGTTATTTTAAAAGGCCGTGGAACTGAATTTGTTAGTATTTTAAAAAACAAGTCCATGTTAGACTAGGAAATCAAGAAGGGAAATTTCAACTGAGACAGTCCATATTATTAGAGAAGTAATGATCATGGCCAGTGATTAGGGCTTATAGTTGCTCTGTAATGACAGTCCCCTAACTGTAATTGCTAGGAAAAAAGAAACTGCTCTGTAGGAAAAGAAAAAACAATTTAAAAAAGAATAAAAATACAATTGTCAGAAACACCGTAGGTGATGAAATAAAAAAACCCTCCAAATTATTTCATAATCAAATAAGCTTTTAAGTTATTCCATAAGGGGAAGCATACGGTATTTTGTGTCTTACTAAACCAAAATCTCATTAAAAAAAAATAAAAAAGAAAAGAGAAAATTTCCAAAACCACGATAAATTAAATAAACATATTAAAGAAATTCCAGATCGCTGACTTTTATGGGTGTGGCATTCAAGCCCATCTTTATCTTGACAATGTTATAGCTGGATCTATGTTCTGCATACTGTTTTTCAAATTACTCTCTAATATTCCATTTAAAGAAAATCTCTGTTCCTCTTTAAAAAACACCAGTTCACTGATTTATAAACAGAAGATCTAACTGCAGTTATTTAGTAGCACCTAATCCTATATAATCCATAATAATATATATTCTGAGAAACACCTGATTTTTTCAGCGGAAATGTTCTATATGGTATCTTTGTACAGCATTTTACATTTACTAAACACCTTCTACGTAAGGCCATGAACAGATTGACAAGCTTGAATTAATAAAGACTAGGAACAACCTTGTGATGAAGACAGACAGTCCTATCCGTATTTCTTTTTCATTTATTCATTTATACACTAATACACACAGAAATATGTAACCACATGCAGAAAGTCTTCGTATGCATCCAAAGAAACATTGGATGGATAAGTGAAAAAGCACACTATGCAACATCAAATGAACACTTGATTATATGTAAAATTATATCATTTATGTGCATGTGTTCTGTTAAATTATAGTATGTGCACAATTATGTAAAATTAAGTGTGTACACACACCCCTGACAGACATCCATCCACACACTCACAGATCTCTGTATGCAAGAAAACTCTTTTCTGTCCTACTTCGGCACATCCAAGTCCTCCACAGCGTGCTTGGTGCCCCCACACAACTTGTATCAATTATTCCAAAGGAGATGCATCTGGCATCATCTTTGTAAAATAATACTTATGAATGCATGATACACTTAAACATCATTTTCATAAAGTCGTATTTGCTACAAGGCAAAGAGATCCCACAGAAGGTAAATTCATCATCCTTCGGGATGCCCAAGCACCAAAATGCAAGTTCCCACGCTGGGATTTCCTTGGCTTTGAAGGTAAGTTTCGACTGTACCAGCCTGTGGCCTCCTCCCTACCGCAGTCCCTGGTTAGGCTGCACATCACTGCTTGAAGTCGCTGTTTAACACAGGTGTATGGAGAGCCCTGATCCAGCTGGACACATTTGCACTAGTGATGAATCTGATAACAAAAATTGCCTACTATGGAGTGTCGGGCAATAGGCACCGATGATTTTACAATTTTTTCAGTGTCTCCCTGTACCATCACCCCCTTAGCCTACAAACATGACAAAAAAAAAAAAAAAAAGCCTTCATGACAGAAATACAAAAACTATGAGGAAACTGAATTAAACTCTTAAGGATAAAAGCAGAAGCAACATCATATATGTCTGAAAAGGAACTGAAGCAGGACTGAATTTATGTGCTCTAAAGAATTAAACTGCTCTTCCTCTACAGCACTTTCTGAACTGTTAAAACTGGATGGCAATCACCATATCATCACATGCCATACGTGGTCCAGAAACAAAGAAAAATAAAATGACAGCAAGTCCTTAAAATTAATGTGTAAATATAAATTGTTTTAAAAATTATAAGCGAAGCATGTAGAAAACGTACATACTGAAAATGTGTATCGGTTAATTCTGGCTATGTGCACTAAAAATAAATTTTAAACCAAATCCCCCAAATCAGTAACATCCTATGTTCTCCACTGCTATGTTGCCACATCTGGGAAAAACTCATTTAGATAAGTGTAATTTCTTAAATCATGAAACAAATATGTTTGAGAAATAGAAACTTGTCAGTTTGACTGAACAAAACCAAAAATAATACAGAAGACTCTGGAAAAATAAAATCTGTTGAAGAATAATACTTTAGTGTCATTCAGCTCTTAAATTTTTTAATATGGAAAATGATGTAAATCTCAGTGAGAAATTCGGTTTGTAATCATTCATGTCAGTACATTAAAAAAAGTACTTGCGGAAACTGACGGAAAATCCTATTTCTGTTTTATTTTCACCCAAGTGCTTATACGTTCTTAAAATGATTATCTTCATATGCAAAGTCATAACAGGAGAATTGAACATTTTTTTTAAAGCTGTTCTTTTGACCTTTGTCTTGAGTGAAAGGACAGCGAGACAATACACTCACCAGCATTGTTCACAGTGACGGCTCCATCACCGGAGATTGAGGGCCATTATTACAAAAGGGAACTTTAAAGTGACATGAGAAAAAGGGGGAAAAAAACCTAGAAAATAACACTTCTTAATATGCCGTGTGTACAAACAGCGTTTCAGACCACCAGACATAGAGCAAGAAGAAATCTTCATGTAAAAAGATGTGCAGTAGAACACAGATAATCAATTCAAAACAAAAGGTGGTGCAAGAAATTTTCTCCTGTTATGCAGGATACTCTAAGGTGGAGGTCCCACTTCCATCACCCACACTATAGGCTATGTTAATTTAAGAAAAATACATGACCCTTAAAATACATGGTAAATCAAACACAATTTCCAAGAATAGAAAATGAAAATTTGGACAGAAAGAAGTGGTTCTCATCAAATGCTCTTATCCTACCAAGAAGAAACTAGAATAGGTTTCCTTTTCCTTCCAAGCCTTCAACAGGATGTCATATTTGCGAGATGTCCCTACCACCACGACAAAAATTTGTATTAAAAAAGCCACCCCTCCCTACATTTAACTGATTTCCTTTCACATACACAAAAATGCAAGAATAAATAGAGCTCTGTCCAAAACAAGAACAGTCCTATCAAAAATGTTATTGCAATTTCAGTCTTATCTTGAAAACAGAAAAGAAAAAAGAGACTATTAATATGAAAAAGTGAAGTAGCCCCTTTCTCCTTTCTGTGCACACGTAAGTTTGTGACTTACGAACTGATTCTGTGTTGTTCACTAAATCCATATGGATCAGGAATATCTTTTGTAGGACAAAAAAGTCAGCCTAAGGGTGACTAGACTGAGATTTGCCAGGATTCCATAAAATGAATAGGATTTGTTAGATATTTATTCCTCCCCCATTCAGAAAGGGAGTGCAAGAAAATTCCAGCTCAGCAGGGACGGAGAGCCATCGCAGGCTGTGTGATAACAGCTTGCCACCTGCTTTTCGCAAGTTGTCTCTGCGAAGTGCAAGGGGCACTGAGTTGTAACGTTGCCTGTGGTGATAGGGATGCACTGAACAGCTCAGTATGCAAAAGCACTTACTGGTACACAGTGCTCTTCACAAAGGGCATTGCAGAATGCTTCCCAGGCTGTATCAGAAGTGCTACGAGAGGAAATATTAGTGCATGTGTCACAGGAGGAACATAAGCACTCGCTATCACAACAAAATAAGGTATAAGCAAATACAGGTACAATGCTGCTCATAGCCAAAAAAAAAAGGCGGGGGGGGCAGGGAGAGGAAGAAGATGGGAAACTTAGCAGCAGTCACATTAGAAGGAGCATTTCTCTGCTAGAACAGCAAGGGTTAACAGTGACATATAAGCTCCGGTCCAGTCAAGATAGGGTCAAATGATGTGCAGTGAAAGTTTCAAGTCCTCAATCCCCCAGAGCTTGTTTGCTAATTACATTTGCAATTACAAACATGACAAATATATTATTATACAGTGCGTTCCACCTTGAGCAGACACGTTTCTCCTCACGGACAGTCACTGCCAGCAGCCAGACTCTCAAGCACTGGAAGAATCAAAGTGCACTGTGCTCCAGCTGCAAGCATCATTTTTTTGTGGGCATCTCTATTGCTCTGAAGAGACAGGGCAAAGCTTTAGAGAGAGGCAGCATAAAAAGGATGGAAACAAATGAAAGAGTAAGTTACTACAATTTCATTCCTAAGAAGTAAAACTTGCCAAGTCAATGGCTATTACTAATAAGTAATACTAAATTGTGCTCTGTTCCCGATGACAGGCACCAAGTACTTTACACATGCAAGCTACATAGAAATGGCTACATTCAAAACTCAAATGCAGCTAAAACTCAAATGCAGCGAAGACAGAAAGAAATCAAGTGTTTCCTTTGTTTTTCGGCAAGGTCACCATAACCATGTACTGCTAATATCTTCTTTATTAACTCCCCTCACTAAACAAACAACGATTCTGATTCATAGTTTGTCATGGAAACTCTGATCTTCCCCCTTTTTCCCCCCCAGTTTCTAGAGCAGCATTACCTCAGAAGCTGTCTGCTGAGTTTTGGGCAGATCCTATATTTACTCGCTCACGCTGCACAGACTAAAAACTCTGTTGTGCTCCCTGGCTGTAATGTTAGCGCCAGTAGCTCCACAGAATAAAGAACAGGTCTGCTTGGGAAGAATTTCCTAGTTTATGCAGTCCGCACTGAAATTGTGGATGTGCAGCACTATGACCCCCAACTCTTAAACCAAGGAGCACTAGTTAGAATAAGAAGTTGGGGAAAGGATTTTGGCTTTTATATCGAAGAATTGTTACTACTTTTTGCTACTTTTGCTATTTCTTTCCTTAATTAAACCTCTCTTAGACATTTTACACTCTTTGGAGAAATTCTACCTTGCTCCTGACAGAACCCGTAAATTTCATCTACACTTGGGTTTAAACCTTTTACCTTCTCCCTGTTTCTGTTCCCTAAGAGAATTTGTATCCTTCAAGCCCTGGAAAATTTTGTAAAGAGACCCACCAACGCAATGCACAAAACTTCTTATTGAACTGAAACCATTTGAAGAATACAGGTATTTTCAAACAACATGAACTTTGGAGCAGTAGTGACAGTGCAGAAAAAGGGCTGGGAAATAACAGCAGAAAGGGCACAGAGAGTAGAGCAACCTTCTCTTGGAGAGGAAGAAAACGGGATGTGAAATCTCTATCACAGCAACTTTCTCTGATGCAATCTCTCCAAAGTCTTTCCCCTCTCAGGCTAAATGCAATATTTATTGATTACTTCAAATCAATACAATGAAAAAATCCTATTTTTTAAATATATTGATCTTTCCATATTTCTCAATAATTGATAATGATTAGATCATGTTTACTTTTACAAGTGGAATTAGAAGAGAAGGGAAAAGTTAATACAGATACTTTAAAGGTACTGATTTCCTCATCAGCCCTGCACTCACTAAGCTTAGTGTACTAAGACCCATTTTATGATGGGAACCTTGTCAGAAACCCAGTAACTACACCAACTCCTTATAGAGGTTTTTCAATTTATTCTGTCAACAAAACAAACAACTCCATCCTATTCTCTCCAGTTAACAACTCCTCCCAATCCCAGGCTCTGAGATATATTCAGAGCAGACAGTTGCATTCAGATTCCCTGACTCAGATTTCCTCCGATTCACAGAATATGGAGATTTCCAGTACTTTAGTCTACGCATTAGGGTCAGTGACAGCAACTTCGTTATTTCTCTGCCGCAAGATCTGGAATTTGCTCCTTCATTGCCTTAAAATTCCAACATTATACCTTTCCATTTCTCTATCAAAAATCTAATTTATCCCTTTCAACCTTTTCCTTCTCTTCATTAAATATTTTTTTTTTTTTTTTACATCAGTGACTCACATGTCTTTCTTACACATCAGAGGAAACAGTGTAAGAGACATAGCATCTGGCAGGATGTTCTCATTTGCCAATGATTTTTATTTTACCTTCATAATGGCTCCTTGGTCAGTTTCTGTCTGGCATGTAGAATATTAATTAGAAACAGAAATGGCAATTTTGTAGTCCTATCAATATTTCTAGTGGCAACTATAATGAGGCAGAAAACAAATTCTCCGAGATTTGGAAGTTAATACGGAAGAGTAAAAATGCTGTATTCTACTCTCCCCTGAAACAGCCTTAGGTTTGCATATGAGAGAGACACACCACCAGTGGTCCATATGACCATACATATGCATGTGTGAACACCTACACACAAATATTTACAGATGCACACATGTGTTTGTGTACGGCTACACTACAGTGACATATTTTATGTGGCAGAGTGTACATTTGTGGTGTCTGCACACGCATTCCCTCCCTGCCGTACCACAGACAGACGCTGTCAGTACAGTTTTAGCTAACATATTCTCACCATATGCCCTCACCTGAGAGACAAACTGCAGGTACAAATCATTGCCTTTGTTAATTTCCCAATTCCAAAACGCTTTAAACAAATTCCAATTCATACAAAAGCTTCTTCCTTGGAGCTGCATCGCCTACCCCAGAACAATTCTCCCAGAGGTCAATACCAAAATGTAGTAAGCGGTTGCTAAAGAGTGGATTTCTGTGTAAGAAAATAAATACATACATGCCTTAGAATACATGCACAGAAGGTCAAAATTAGGAAGAAACATTTTCTTACTCTCCCTGAAAGATTCTGCTGCGAGAGAAGCCACACAACCTGCTAACCAGAACTTCCACAGGTTCCCAGTGTAATCGCTTAGATCAGTACACACAGGCAATGGAAAGGGAACTTTCACTGCTTGAGGAAGATAAATACAAAAGCTGAAGAATGAATTAGGGGCAAGGCATTCCTTTGCCTAGTTTTTGTTCAAACTCTTTTTCAGTCTGACTGTTACAAAAATTAAGATCTCATCAAACTCCAAGGTGAAAGGAGTCACCTCTCCTCTCCTTTGCCTTGTTCATTCTCTCTCTGTTTCAATAATTATGAGGTGAAATACAGTTTCCAGGGAACTGTATGGATCATATATTGAGTGACCACATCCACTTCTCTTCCAATACTAGTCCTCCTCACATTTTTTCCTATAACTTAACAAGCAACTCAACAAGAAGCAGCTTGCAATATTTTTAAATTCGTTCTCAATTTAAGGTTTAATGTTAAAAAAATTGCCGTCCACAGAACTAAAAGTGGTACTAAAAAAAAAAAAGAAAATAACTGAAAATCAGTACAATTGCTAGCAGTCAAAAGAGAAAATCAGTACAGTAAGAATAATATGCTCACACTGCTAGTTAGGGATACCGGCACAAATACAACACCTGTATTTACATTGTATGTTCACAGTGTAATTGTGTTACAGTGGGAGAAAAAGATGGTTAAACAGATATAGACTGGGCCAACTCATCCTCACCTACAGGGATGTAATGTGAAATCTAGCCTTAATAAAACCAGAATGTAAATCAAATCAGTATCTGACACACTGCACATATACCTTTATATATATTGTATTTTTAAAGCTGCTCACATCTTAGTTATCTCAGTAACTTTTTTTGGACTTTCCTGCACCATTGTTCTCCTTTAAATTTAAAAAAAAAATTGAAAAAATTGAGGTTTAAATATTTTAAATTACATTTCTCTATTTTACCAAACCTCAACAATGTTAAAGAGAAGGTCAGTCAGCACACAGAACCAAGCACCTCTTTAAACAAAGAGCTCTCCAACAGTTTCTCATCTCAAAAAGCAGCACTCTGTCTGCTGCAAAGCCATAGGGGCTCAGTGGCACTTCCCCCAGGGCCACCTTCATCAGTCTACTCAGCAGCCAAGGAGTTGTGCATATGGGTAAGGTGCACTTGACATTTTTGAGAGCTGACTGAGAGCCCATGAAAAACTAAAACCGGTGAATGGCAACACAACATGCAGATTACTTCTTACTATTTTCATGTTGTTTGAGTTCCTTTTTCTCAATTCCAAAAGTACAAAAAATAAAAGGAAAAAGTTAAGAGACAATATAGTAAGTGATGAAGATCTAGCTTTTCTTTGTGGCATTTTGTTCTTTCTTTTTTTCTTATGAAGATAAATGCATCTTCTATTTTTGCCTTAATATTAAGAGTCCCAGCAGCATACAGAACACATTTCCCTTAAGAAACTGTTTGTTTATTTTTAATTCAAAATGGAGCAGCCACAAGTGTAGCACCAGTGGGGAAAAGAAAATCACATGGGTTAGATTATTAATTTCTATTAACAATACCAAGGCTCATTTTAATGAAACTGCTGGAAACTGGGGATTAAGGAAAGAGAAATGAGTGTAAAGACAGATGGACTATCGGAAAACAAGATACAGAAAGACAAATAAAAGCTGAAATGAGGAAAGACGGGTATTTGTGGATGATTTGTTTGATTTTAATTATTTCACTTTTACTAAATACAGTGTATTCCTAGGACAAAAGCAATGAAATAGGCAAAATTACTTCACTCCCACGTCTGATGACACCACAAAACCTGCATAGGTGACAAGGATTAACATGCGAACACACAAAAGGGGGACTCTGCTCAGGGTGAGATTTATCAGAGAAATGCATTTAAAATTAATTGTTCCAGTCAGCTGGATGTAAATGCTGGAAAGATTCTGCCTTGTTTACTAACTTCCCCAACAGGATCAAACCAACCTTAACACACTAAAGTGATTTTAAACACAGCATTACCAGGCACAGCCCACTTTGGAATACAAAGAGCAGTAGCAGGTGCTAAGGTGTCAGCCACCAGTCCCAGCTCGGGATGTCTGTCTGGCAGCCCTCCGACTCACTCCACTCTTTCCCCGGCCAGGCTACCCAAAACAGGAGTTTGTGGGAAACTGAATTTCCATAATGCATTTCAGATGAAAAACAGATTTTAAAAATAAAAGACAGTGCTTTAATAGATCTGCTTCGTATAATTTTATATGCACATCTCTTTATAGGCACCTAGTAATTCATCTAATAAAAATCCTAGCACAGACGGAAAGTAAAACTGCGCAGAAAGGACCGTCAGCGCTCACTGTTAGCTGCCTGTTCCTAGGAGATGAAGCATTAGAGGGAGAAGTTACACGGCAAGAAAAACACACCAACACGCCTACACCCCACCCCGCCAAGTGCTGTTCCGCGGACCCCGCCGCACCTGCCGGAGCGGAGGTGCGCCCTGCCCTGCCCTGCCCGCGGCCGGCCGCTCCGAGACCCCCGGCACACGCGGTGCCCCGCGGGGGCGGGCGGCGGCGGCTCTGCGGCACGGAGGCAGCGGGACTGCGGGGTCGCTGCCCCATCCCACCCGCAGCAGGACGCAACGCCGGTCCCAGCCCGCCTCCGGCCCACCCGGTCCCGGCACGGCACGGCACACTCACTGGTTGTGGTAGCCGAGCGGGTCGGAGATGCACAGCTCGGAAATGTCCATCAGTCCAGTTTGAGCATTCCCGGTTGGAAGAGAAAAAAAAAAGAAAAAAAAAAAAAAAAAAAAAAAAAGAAGAAAGAAAAAAAAAAAACAAGAAAAAAACAAAAAAAAGAAAAAAAAA
>VXBT01006382.1:360661-406044 GCA_013400235.1 Oriolus oriolus
ACACGGGTGACACGGGTGACACGGGAGCGCAGCTCCGGCTCGGTCCCGCCGCGGGAGCCGTCGCAGCGGCAGCGCACGCGCCCCTTCCCTCTTACCCACCGGTCTGTCTCTCGTGGAGAGCGGCTGCAGAGTTTAGGGTTATGCAAAAACTTGAGGTAGAGGGTGCCCCGTGAACTATTTACACGGGCGTGCCGGCGGGCGGCTGCGCGCCCACACAGCAGCCCACATGCTCAGCAAAAGGCACCGGCGTGCCACTGGAACATGCGTGTCCCAAGCAAACACACGACTCCACAAACAAACACTTCGTGCACGTGCACAGACCCGCGTCTCCGCGCCGCACAGCCTGATCGCTGCACTCGGAAATCTGTTTTCCCGTACCTATATCCATTCCCACAAACGTGTGCAGAAGAGCGCCCGAATCCCGTTTCAAAGCAGTGTAATTCAGATACCACTTCAGTGCAGTTCATGAAACCACACTGCGATAAGTCGAGGCTCGTGAGATCAGAATCAGACATTCAGGATGACAGCACATATTCCTAGGCAGAAAAAACATAGCTATAGACCCTCAGAAACCTTCACAAACATCGAAACTGGTGCACACAACTAATTTCACGAAGGACACGTTTTCAAAGCTCTGCATGTGTACCGACTGCTGCTGGAGTCTGTGTGCTTTCACAGTTCCCGCACGCATTTTCACACTCACACAATTGCACTGCGTATTTACAGCAACACACCAGCACTTCTCTGAAGGTCCCTCTCCAGAAAAGCACGCAAACCTCTCGGGCATATGCCTACCCCACGCGGTCTTGCACTGAACACCCGACTCACCCAGAGCTGCACTAAAGGGTCTGTTTGCCCCTTGCTACCTACTCTCTACCTTTCAAACTGCACTCGCAAACCTCACTTGTGTCTCTCCTATGCTTCTAGTTCATGTTTAGATGGTTGCTGCTCAAATATATCAAAATATCCTTAAAAGGTAGATGAAAACCAGAGGTCTTTCTAAAACAAAAATACATACAACTGTACCTGGCTAAAAGCTTTGTTCTCTTATGCCAGGCAAATAAAAATTTTTAAAAAGTAGAAATTAGGAGGGTATTTCTAAATATAAAATGCAGAATCTAATTTGAGGCAAAGATGTATGACACCAGGAGAAGCAAAGGTCAGACTAGAGCTTTTTGGATGATGGGTAATACAGCATAAAAGAAAATGCAATGTGGCTCAGCTATAAGCAATAAACACAGGATAAATTAGGCTACAACTTTTCATACAATCAGTATTTGTAGAAACTTGAGAATATGCAGAAAAGAGGAACGTCCAAATTCAAAGCCAGTGTAACTACCTTCTCTACCAGAGATCTTAACAAATGCATATAAACTAATGGTGTGCCCCAATGTGTCCCCAGGCCATGTGAGGACAAGTTATGTGATTCTGATCACCTGTCTTTAAAGGATGTCAAGACAGAGGTCTTTTATGGTAAAGGGTACACAGGAAGACAGCACAGAAAACAGGTTTGTTTAAAAAATGGAGACAAAGAGAAGACATATCCAGTTTTAAGAGTACAGCAGAATCAGATTACCTGAATGTTGCAGGTGGCACAATTCAGATTATACATTTTTCCATGACGCAGAATTAGTACAAATGAAACACATATACATATACCTTTGTACACTTAGGGGATGTATCGTCACAGCAGAAACTCTACGACACTTTAAATGTTGAAGAGACAAGAGAAAAGCTTTAGCATGACATTAGCATTAGGAGGGCCCAAGACTGTAAGGAGTATCACTAACCACATCAGAGAACACCTGACCAAGTAGAGGCAAGGACAAAACCAGCACCGTCGTGTTTCCAGCAGAAATCTGTGGCCAGAGAGGGACTGACTCGTGACTCAGTTGCCCCATAAAGAAGATTCCTGTTGCACAGTAGCAAGAGAGGCAGGAGGAAGCACACAGGGTCAGGGTCTGGGCAGACTACAGTTCAAGAGCAGTCAGGGTGTTTGCAGTGAGCTGATTTTGACAGAAAACAATTTTCTTCCCAACGGTGCACCCTGGCTGGATCCTGACTGTGCAGAGATTAGCTCTGGTGTAGGCTCTCAGTGAATGGGAGACCAGAGTGGGAATGGCTTGGCAGGCAGGTCCTGCTGTCCCAATAGCTGATGTTTTAGTTTTGCACTTCAACTTTTATCCAGGCTGAAGTGAGGCAAGCAGGGAGCCATGAGATTGCCTGGCACAAGGTCCACAGGGCTGAATTAACTGATATAAACAGTACAATAGTGGGTTTGTACTCTGGAAATGGGCTGTTGCTGACAGAGGACTACCTAGGTGAAGTGGGCATTTGCAGCATGGTGCAGAAATGTAATATTAATCTCTTCTGACCCAGTGCAAATGGGCAAATTGAGCTTCCCCTGCCTTGAGAGTAAGCCGTGTAGAGGTCTGACCCTTCCTTTCTGAGAAAGATAGAAAGGAATTGTCTCTGCTGGCTGGGCTTGATCTGCCAGCCTGAATTCCCTAAGAAAGAGAACAAGAGTCCTGCAAGCTGATTCTGGAACTTCAGAAGGCTTCATCCTTTGCAAACCTCTCCACACACAGCTGAGCTCTTCTTACAGCTTTAGCCAATTTCTCTTCCCCCAAATAAAGAAGGAAACACTGATCTCAACATGGCTATCCTTCAGATAGGTGTGGTTTTTAAAACAGTTCCAGGACAAAATTAGAAAGGACTGTAAGATTAAGCTGGTAGATCTGGAAGCAAAGTAACTCTGTTAGGGTAAACCCAAGGCAGAACTCCACATGCAACAGAAGCACTAGGCTTGGTTTGTGAGCACAGCCTTTGTTTGCTGCCCTGACCGAATCCCCCCCTGGAACTGCTGCTCTCTCACTGCAGGAGGGGCAGGGAACAGTCCCAGCCAGCTGAGTCTGTGGCCTCTGAACAGAGCTTACCCACAGGTGCTCTGCTAAGTGCTACCCTTTGGGATGACTTTCATAAGGCAGCCACTGGCTTTTGAGGTCACCTGTTCTCCTCACACGTTGTCCCAATGCAGAGCAACAATGTTCCATCAATGTTAGCCTTGGACAGATCACAATCAGAGCACTACAGGCTGATGGAGTGATAGCGGTATCAGTTCTTTCAGACATGTATTATGGAAAGAAAAGAAATGAAGAAGAGGAAGAGGAGAAGAGAAAGAGAAAGAGAAAGAGAAAGAGAAAGAGAAAGAGAAAGAGAAAGAGAAAGAGAAAGAGAAAGAGAAAGAGAAGAAAGAAAAGAACAGAACTATGAGATATCCGTACTTTTCCTGGCTCTTCCAAGATGTAATGGATGGAGATTTTATTTGAAGACTTTTCCCCAGCCTTTAATGACCAATCTGGTTTTGATAAATTAATTTTTTACTTTTTAAAAAAACTTTTATCATGGAATAATGATCAACTTTCCAGCAAGTTGACTGACTGATTGACAGAAATTTCATTTGGTCTAATAAGAGAGTAACCTGGAAATAATGCCAAACAAACTTGATTTCACTTGTTGATAAGGGACCCTTTTTTTTTTTTTTTGACTAAGGAAAATTCAGAAGAGGAAGAGATCTAGTTACTTTTGGAGTTTGGGATGTTTTCTCCCCTTTTATGAAAGCTCTATTATTGTATTTTCACAAGGAAGTGAGTGAAATGCTGTCTATACAGGGCAAAAAAGGTAACAATTAGGAGACCTAAACTGGGCAGAGCAGTTTTGTGTATAAACTTTTTTATCTTGTCTGCTGGGGAAAGAGGAGTTTGATGACAAGAAATCTTTCCCAGCCTCTGTCTCATTTAAGTTACAGAGATCATTGGGTTGAATTCAGAAGACAAGCCTTTCACACCTTTGAGGCCAATAGAACTGCCTGACTTCACACAAGTCACTGTGTTGCATGCCCTGATCCCTCTGCTTTGCAGGGCTAGTAGCCCTAGAGAGAAACTCAGGTACTCTGAACACAGGTGCCTGATGGCTGGTAGGCTTTTACAGACCAGCCTTCTTTATTTTGGGCTCTATTCTGTTTTCTCTTACTACACCCAAACAAAACAGTTGGTCCTCCCCACCAAAAGCAATGTCTTCTTTTCTACTAAACTCCAATAGATTTTTTTTTCCCAAAAAATCAAATTGGCCTTACAAAGAATGTGCTTCCATCTAAAGGTATCATGATGAAGCTCAACATCTACTGAAACACAAAATAGTTTTCACATTGTGATTTTCAAACAATGAACACCCATCTGAACATCCTTAGATATGCTTCAAACATTACCTAGTCTTTAGAATGTTATAATTCACAACTTACAGATTGCCAAATCCTACCATAAAGAGGTTATGTGGCTTGCCCCAGATCAGTCTGAGCAGATCTATAGCACAAGAGTCTGAAGTGTCTTAACCCTTACTGTCCTGCTATAAATGAGAATTCTCTGTCCCAAAACTGTGACCTTTCCTTAAATTCTGTGCTTGAATTCAAGATTGTTAGGAGCCCTGAGGTAAGACAAACATAGTCTCTACATTGCCAATGAAAAGTCAAGGCTTTCTTTTAATAACTTTTTTTTCTTGTGTAGGGCCAATGCTGTTTTGTGTGGTTTTATACCCATTTTTGTCTTTGCGGTGTTAATAGCAGGACTCATTTCTAGAGCAGAACATGTTCCTGCTGACATCTTAAATTAAAGTTCACTGCAGAGACACACATTCACAAAGACAAACCAGGCAAAGGAAATACAACTTTTGTAAAATTAAAACAGAGCATCAGAGTAAGAGGCAGGTGCAGAGTATTTTACCAAATAGGAAAGAATAAAGACAATCAGAAGAGACACATTTCTGTCCAGATTATGGAAGAATTTGTAATAAGAAACATATAGAGAAGCAGGAGAGGAAATGATACAGCTGGGATTATGCCTTCTGCTCTTTCTTGCATCATCAGTTAGCTGGAGTATTTGATAAGAACTTCTATCTGAAGTTACAGAACTTGCCCAGAAATACAGCAGTGTATCTTCTTTCATGTTTTGGCAACCTATTCCTTAGTCAGTCTTTGCCTAGCCCTTGTTTAACTAAGTGGACAGAAACCATGCTCAGAAAAGATGGGTAGTTAGAGAGGTAGGTTGATCTTGTCGGCTTAGAAAGAATTCAATGAAGAGCTGTGATCCAGCTCCAAATTTGGGCCTGCTGGTGATCTTTTTTCCATGATGTATTACACTAACCCTCAGCTGGGCTACTGTGGTCAGGCAGAACGTGGCCAGGGCCTTGACTGGAAAGTGATCTTTATTCACACTCACAGCTGTACATAATTTCTAGCACGGTAACTGCTATTTCCTATACTCTTTCAGTTGCAGCAAAGCAGAAATTAATCCTTCCCCATCCACGATCCTAGGTGTCCACAGGGCAGTAGCTGGGCTATTTGCTCAGGTCTTGGGAGGAAGTAGGGAACACAAGGCATCAAGGACTCTTTACCTCTGCTTAGCTGCTGCAAATCCTCCATCACAAGCATGGCCTTCCTAGTATGGCAGTTCATCCTGTCAGATGGGACATAAAGTCAAACAGCACCTTTTCACCTTTAGCTTTCCTAGAATAACACTAGCTTCAAGTACACTAGCTTCAAGTCTTGCATTGCAAAAGGCCAAAGAGGATGGTCAGTAGAACAGGGGCTGCTTGTTTGTTGCTCTGATTTGGGGAGATGATTAGCTGGTTCCCTTTCCAAGCCCATGCACTCCAAGCCCATCCATTCTAATCACCCTAGGACCCTAATATTCACAGTATAAGCTTACTCACTGAACTGATCAAAAGGAATATCTTCTTGTCAGGAGAAATAACAGTTGCTTACTCTTATGCTGCATGCCAAAAATGAAAACACTTTTGGTGTGTGCATTGTCTCAAGTGTCTCAACCCAGAAAAGAAGTGGGGCTTAAAGAAACCAGAACACTTCAGAGTGACTACTGTTAAGGAAGTATGCCTGCTGAGGGTTAGGCAGTGAGGGTGAAGGGTAATTTTTCCAAGTCTGTTATGGAAACACATGCAAGATAACTTATTTCCCAGCAACAGCAATAAGGTGGCTGCAGTCTGAATATTATGATGAGACAAAAAACAGTGGGTAAGTGTGCAGGTTCCTCTTAGCTGGATTCTCTGAGTAAGTAACGGAGTTCTTTTAGAAAATGAGGTAGGCAGTTATAAAGAAGAAAAGCAGTGAAAGGACTTTTCTTCCCAGGTTGTAAGGGATGAAGAAAGCAAGGATTAAAGACCTTCCTTTCCCTGCAGGAATCTCCATCTGGCCTCATCTGGGCACAGTTGATAGAAGACTATTGACTTCACCAGGTCAGCCAGGCCAGATCCAGAGGAGCTCACCAACAGTGGATCTATACAAAAGTGTTTAACAGTGAGATGAACCTGCAGGTCCCGAGTGACATTAGCAAACTTGATATAGTTTCTGTCTGGAAAAAGCAGTGATATCAGATGATCAGGACTGCTCTTCTGGTCAAGTTCTCCAGCCTCAGAATACTCCAGTTCCTAATAGTAATGGACTACAGGTTTTGGCTAGAACCACACATGACAGGCCAGCTTCACTCTGATATGCTGTATCAGCATCACAACAACCTCAACTATCCTCTGCTCTGAATCTCCAAACAGCTCAGTTAAGTACATGACCTTTTTTAAGATTTGTTCTGTACTAACTTGAATGTTTGAAGAACAATGCAGATTTTTTTCACAGCTCCCTCTTGAGTTTATTTATTACTTGAATAACATTTATTTCACTTGTTGGACGAGAGAAAATTGCTGTGACAGATTATTTGATTAGACAGCTTTGTCAACGAACCCCATCCCAAGCTTCTTAACATACTTTTAACGTTTGAGTACCATCATGAGATACATGTCTGCATCACATTCAGACAACTTCAAGTAAAATGCATTAGGAAATCACTGTTCTACAAGCCATTAACATTCAAACGCTATGCCTACACACCATGAATGATCAAGTTTTTGCAGTACCTTTTCAAAAAATAAAGAGAAAAAAATAACAAGAAAAATAATCCTGGCTTATACCACAAAACATCACTGGCAGGGCAACTCAGGACCATATAAACATGTCTGCTTTAGCAACAAAATATATGAACGTACAGTGTCAAGAGAGCAGCCAGTCATGAAGAGACAGATGCTGGTTACCAGAAAAAAAGCTCTTCCATGCAAAAGGAAGGAGAAGTTTCACCAGCTCAGTTCTAATTCTGTTGTGCAGCTCTTTGTATTCCAAAAGACAGCGATCTCTCTCACATGTGGAAGTACAAGCCCCCGGACGTCTTTGAAAAGGTCTTATTGAATGAGTTACAAGTCTTGAAATTTCTTCCTCAACAGAGGAAGTTGTGGGCAGCAGTAAAGTCTTCTCCTGATATACCTGAACATGTGTCACTGGATTTCAGCAAAAATGCCTTCATCCTACAAAGTCGTGTGTTGCCAGCTTCACCGTTCCCATGGCAGCAGTAGAAAGGATTGCTTCTCAGTATCATTGTTAAGGCAAAGTCAAATCTCAGTCCCACGTGGCTGGAGGGCGACTTTGGTGCTGCAGCCTCCTAGCAACAGGTCCCCTTGGTCTCCACATTGCTTACAAAAGAAAATCCTGTATTGGTTTTTTTTGCTAATCTCTTGAACACCTTTATTTTAGTGGTGATCAAAGACTACCAGTGCCTCCCCTCTCTGTTCCTCAGTTGAACATAGCAATCTTCCACTAAACATTTCCAGTCAGCTGAACCCAGTAGTACTTAACTCATCTTCTAGACCTCGCCCCTCAACATTTGGCAATGTTTCATAACTGCTGCAGTCAGCAACCCAGTAAAGGGTAGGCTTTTGTGACATAACTTCCAGAAGTTGTTGCTACCAGGTTTGTCCTGGGAGCCATACAGTCTGGGGACAGCACTTCTCCTTGTTAAACCCATTGCTTTTCCAGAGTGCCAAGAAGTTAGACAGAAACAGGACAGAAGGAAGGCGGTGGGAAAGAAAGGCTGTCACTCCTTCAGATACAGAGGTCCGCCTAACAACCAATGATGGAGCACCCAGAGAGCCCTGCCTTGCTAATGAGATAGAAGGTGCCAGCCAACAGTACCATCTTGAGATGCTACTTTGTTTCTAGGGCTCATTTCATGAGGATGCTCATTAAAGTGACTGGTCAAGGGGCATGGTTAACACCAACAAAAAACGTAAGTCATTAGCCATCAACCATTTGGGCTGAATCAGCCTATTTGGCATTGTAACCACAGGCAGGGCAGCTGTGTTCCACCCAGACAGACCAGGGCCTCTTCCAGAGGCACTGTGGGGATGACGGTCATCAGCCTGCAACACAACACAAGGCTCTGCTAGAACACATCCCACAGGATACCTGACCAGCACTATAAGGATGTTCAGAACACACCTTGCATGTCCTACTGCTAGGCAGGTAGGTTCTGCTGGTGGAGGTAGTGCGAATACTTCTCAATAGACAAACCTAGATGACACCCGTCAGAGGAGCAGTAGATAACTTCAAGGGTTGCACTAGGATACAAACCAAGAACGTTTAGATTTGACTATCCACTTGCTATTTACGGAGCACTTTTTTTAATCTACCACAGTTCATATATACAAAGTACAAAAGCAACAATACAAGGTCTAAATATTTGTCAAGCTGTCAAATGCCCATTAATCAAATGCTGTAAGTCAGCTGAACTGAAAAGTGAGAGCCTACACTCCTAACTTATGTTCCCAGACTTTTACCTACACACTGTGGAGTGAAGGATAAGCACTCAGATGTCTCAGTGATTAGCTCCCCCAACAGCAAAATACCTCCCAAAAATACAGTGTCTTAGAGTGGTGTAAGAGTTATTAAATGTTTGTAGGATGTCCATGAGCATCACATGTGTCCAATGCTCTCAAGCAAGGGTCAATGCTATCTGCAATACCCACAGAGGTGTCCTGCAGAGATTTGTCAAAATAAGGTATGGGGCAGCTGGGGAGAACCAGAGAACTGCGGCTTCACTGGCACTGCTGTACTATTTCACCAAGCCAAAACTCTTGACACAATATAAATATCCCCCAAACCCCTCTCTCTAAAAGAAGAAATTGTTCCTCTAAAACTAGGATGGGAAGCTGGGTCATCAGATGAGGGCAAAATTGGTTTAAAAGCCATTAAGAAGAAAGCAACCTAGGCATTCAGGAGCAATCACAGCTGCTTGGGCTGATCAGGAGAGACAGAGGGAATTATTTATTTATGGACTTCCTGCTCTCCCTGAGCGGATGTCTCCACTGGGGAAGCTTTAAGAGGAGTGGGGAGCAGGCGGCAGGTGCTGCTTGGAATCCTCCAGAGATCTTCCTGGTCTGGGCCTCAGGAGAGTTGAACACAGTTTGTGCTCAAAGCATCCTGGAGCCATCAACTTATCTTTCTCAGAGCAGGAAAGGCAAGCAAGAGCATCACACAGATCTCTGCTGGGATGAAGCACATGGAGAGCCCCAGGCACCCAGACTGCCATGCAAGCTTTGCACAGCTTTCAGCAAGATCCCTTTAGAGCAATAGTGCTTGAGTACACAGCCATTTCTCTCTTCTCGTGGTTCAGCTGCTTCCCTTTAAACACAGATCAAGTGTCTCTAGGGACCCAGCAAGCATTTAACAGACCTGCCTGATGGAAGGACCTCCAATGAGAAAACCAAGACCTGAAACTCCCAACAGACATCCTCAATTCAATCCACATTTGAGAAAGCAACCCTGAAGTAACATGCAACCAGATCCTAACTGCACAGAAAGCACGTCAGTCTAGTCCATATCCACAGCTCACCTAAACATCTTGCACTTAAGGGGAGGGAAAGACTAGCAGAGTAAACGTGAAGAAATATATGAATTGAAAAGGTCAGCATGGAAATACAGAATTATTGATATGGTATCAAGAATTCCTTTTCAAGACAGAGTACTGTCGTTCTCAATGCAATTTCTTACTGTTTTCCGAAACTGGAGGATGAGGAGGAGTTATTCCCTAAAATCACAGTTGATAGTCTTCTCTCAGTCGTTCCCTAAAAGAACACCCTTCAGTATTCAGAGCTGACCCTTCATAACTAACTAAAAAAAGCTGTAGAGACAGACAGACAGATCTGCCCAGTCAGCCAGATCTGCAGCTATCTTCTTGTTCTGGCTTTGGTCAAAGGGCCAGAGAGGGGTACAAGGGTGTGGAAACTATCAACCACTACCAGAATTTTTTACTAGAAGATGTTGCAGAAGAGTAGTGTTACGAAGGGTCACTGATGGATACTGAACAGATTATGTGAGTGGTATAGCCTGCACTGTGTCAATTCATGTCTGCCTGCAATTCATTACTGATGAAATGCCAGAGATTGAGATGAAAAGGGCAGGAGCAGATGGCAAACTACTGCTTTAGACACATCTCATTCAACTATCCCAGTTTATTTCTGCTCCGCCTCCGGTAGTATATCTTGCATTACTCCGCAGCGATAATGTTCTTCCTCAACTCTGGTCTCAAATCAATACATTGTTTTGTGCCATTAAAGCTATTGCAAAGGCAGCTGTGGTAGCAAAATAACTCATTATGCATAAAATGCTTTGGGAAACTTTGAAAAGGAAACGCCTGAAGAACAAGAGAGTATCATCTTCGACAGGATCAGTGATCCAAGGCAACCTCAGCACCAAAAAGGCACAAAACCTAACCATGAGGGTGTTTCAGCAAGTCCTAACTCAGACTGCCTCCTCCACAGTGTGCTCCTCCCCACACATAAAGGGATTTCTGCTACTTGTAAATATATAAAACCAGATTTGTTCTCCCAGTTTATACTCCTCCAAACAAAGGGCAGTAAAAGAGAGATCTGTTTTCCATTCAGTAAAACGGGTCTTACTTGGCCTCTCAAAGGAAAATTCTTTTGCTGCCCACTCGGAGGCAGGTTACATTTTTAGAGTTGTGTAACCTTTGTTTCCCACTCTGGGAAGCACATCATTGAGCACTGACAGCTACACAGCCCTGAGAGGGGACTGCTCCAGAGATGGTAGCATCCCCCAGCGAGCAAGAACCAGCAAGCCAGGGCTCTCCAGGGAGCTGTTCTGCTTTGACTATTGACTTGTGGCTTTACAGGGCCAAACCAAATACACTGCTAGTTTGTAAATGCTGGAGTTATTCATTTGTGTGCTTTAACATATATTGTTTGGGAAATTCAATTCATCCCTTAGTTTTCTAAATACAGCTTTAGGTTCTAAAATCCTGCAGAGTACGTAGTATCCTTTACCCCTTCATGCTCATTTGCCCTTTTTATCTCCCTTCCAACTTGCTAAAAGAAAAAAAAAATCCATTTTGATTCTGTTCCTGGCCACTTGACCTTGCTTTCAGAGCATGGCACACCAACTTCCCCTGCCGCAATGGTCAGATTACAAAACCAAAATAAGAACATTTGCCTGCCTACTGCTGGGCACAGGCAGCCCCAGATGGTGTTAGTGATGCCCAGTGTTCACCTCCTCTCCTTGCAGGCTTTCTTTGCATGCGAATGTTACCACAGTATAATTCAAGGTACAATTTGAAATAGATTAACTTAAGCTGGTGCAAGAGGCACTCATTACTATTGAAACGTAATCTGTTTAGACAACTAATGAGCAAAAATGAAGCATCCTCAAACTGGCAGGAGAGCATCCACAATTTGGATTTTCAGTAGTTTAAATGGATTGTTACAAAATCGATGCAATTTAAAGTATACATGTTACTTGTGCAGAAAAGCTCTTCTCTGAACTGAGGAAACAACAGCACTGGTGGAATAAATGACTGCCTGTGCAAGGGTGCAACACCCATTAGTGACTACTACAAAGCAACAGGGAGAAGTGGCTGAGGAGGTAGGGTCACTTGCTTGCACACAGCCTGTTAGGAAACACCGCATTCAAATTGACTGCCTACAAGCATGCAAGAAAGGGCATCCAGAAGTGACAGCCAGGTAACAAAAGTTTCAGGCATCCCAGTATATTCAGGATCCTCCCTTGCCTGGGAAACATGAGCGGAAAAGGAAAACGAGGCACATGTGGGTGCTGCTTTGGATGTTTTCTGCCACTCACACAGCACATGCATTACACAGGGGTGCAGGTATCGCAGTCAGCAGAGGATGCAGATCAGTTCTTGTAAAGTGAGCACTGCACAGAGCAATAATGCACATCTTGCAGCACTCCTGCCCTACATCCCTGCCATCCAGGGCAGCCCATAGAGCCCTGCTATGAAGAAAAACTTCTCAGAAGATGCAACAGCCTTTGTGAGAGGCTGGGGCCAGAATCCACTCCTGTCAAACAGCTCTCTGGACCGGGATGTGACTGCGGCTGGCGAAACATGTTAGCTAATGAAGATTGAGGCAGGCAGGCAGAGACGATCCCTTCAGCCTGTTAATCCACTTAGGGAAGGAGAAGGGAAACCTGAGCTGAATTCCTCTGTTCCCTGCAAGGGACTGTACTGTGCTGGCTTTAGCACTCCAGGCAAAGCAAATCCAGGCAGAGATGGACCAGGGAAAGGTCTGAGTGCAAGACTAGTGCTTTTGGTAGACAGGAGCAAGAGCTGAGGCAGGAAACTACAGTCCCTAGGAAGAGAGCTAGGGCAGGATTTTGTGTCTCCTGGCTCCTAATGAAGTAAATTGAGCTTTACTTGCCCTCTCATTGGGAGAAAGCAAGAAGGGCATGGAAGTGAGCTTTTATACAACAGCAGTGCAGAGAGAACAAACGCACCTTAAACGCTTTTCACCGGGCCAAAAAGGTTCCCAAGAATCAGATTCCTGGGTTAGCAAATCAGAGTGAATACCTCTGCCCCAAGTACCCTTCCCAGCAGTGACAGTGCGCCAGCATTGCCTCCTGTCCGCCTTAACTGGCGGCTTGTAGGGACGGGTGGGTGCCAATCCCAGGAAATGTCAGATTATCCTTAACCACCAGAGGGTGCTCCCCATCTCAAAGACAGAGTCAATGTCACGGATGCACCCAGACAGCCAGAGGAGCCCTGATTTCCAGCAATCGCGGAATCCAAGCAAGGGAAAAATTAGATAATTAATAATAAATAACAATTAGCGATCCTGATCCTGTGCCTCACTTCTGTTTTCCCATCCCTCCTGGCCAAGCAAGCTAAGGCCCCCTGTCCCATTTGTCCTCTGTGTCCTGCTCAGTCAGGTGATTTTCCTCACACTGAAGATTAAATCACTTTTATTCATTCCTCCCGGATCGTGGATACAGAGCAGGAAATAAACACTTTCTGCTTGGCAGGTCTGTAAGAGTGAGACTCCAACTTGCCTGCCCCTGAGCAAGGTTAGGGTCATACCCTCTGGTCAGATGCAGTTTTTGCAAATGAAGGCCTGACCTTACCCCTGCACTGGCACACTCTAGCTCTCGTGTTCAGGTTCATTTACCCCACTCTGTCCTAAGCTGGTTTTCCAGAGAGCAGAGTGCCTGTTGTGCAGAGATGCTTCAGGATGGTGTTTGGAAACATCAGCTGGGGGGCACTAACACTACCTAACTCTGTCAATAAGACACCTGCAGGGAAAGACTGTTCACTTTGGGAATGCAGTGAGCCACAGCCTCCCTTCCTTCTCTCGCTGAAGGGAAGCAGAGGCGTGTGACTGTGGTTGTACTCTAAGGAGCTGTGCACCTGGCAGCGCACCACCCTGTGCCTCTGCCTCCTGCCTGCGTAGGTTAGAAGTAATACCCAAGAGTTGCATCATATGTGGAGAACAGTGCAGTTAGGATGAAATCATAATGGTTTTATTCCATCCTGAGATTCAGAAGAGAGCTTAAAGCATGCCAAGTAAGATCAGACACCTATGCAAAACAGACTAGCTCTGCTGACGTGTCTGGCATAACATCTGTTTGTCCTAACCCCAGCTTACTTTGATAGTCCAGGTCTGTATATCCCATGGGGAAACCAGCTCTCATTGATGGCTCCCACCCAACACATGTGCTGCCTCTTGCTGTCTGACCCCTACAAGAACAGATTGTTATATTTTTTTAATTGTCCTTTCCTCTCCTTTTGCCACTAATGCCAGGCCCTGCCTAAGGGGATTTTTGTGAGAGTTCCTGCACTTGGGTACCCTGGCATCACTTTTTCTTATGTCCTCTTTAAACCACACAGTACATTTATCTGATGAAACCGTTAAAACTGAGCAGTCAAGCCACTGCAAAGGACACTCATTTAGTCTCTTACACAGGTTAAAATATGTTTGATAGGTTTGGCTTACTTAATTTCCTGAATGAACCATTATCTGCAGCACATGTGAGAACCAGTGCTTTCCAAGTCATCAGCTAGCCAACAGTAATACTAGTCATCCTTGAGAGAAGCTTCACATTCTGCAGCCTAAGTAGGCCAGCGAATTCTTCTTCTAGTATTTGAGATAGTTAATAAGGGGGGGAAAAAGGGGGAAATATAAGAAAAAATATTTTATGGCACATTTCTAAGACATCTTAGATATCTGCAGTAGACAACTCTGATTCCTACAAACAAAACACCAAGGATACATGACACAGGCCTACTTCCTGTACTATCCATAACATCCTCTCTTCAAATTATAGCAAACATCAGACATGCCATGGAAAGGTTAACCAGCATTAGGCTTGTACACTGATCATCCCAGCACCCATAACCTTCTACTTCTCAGCTTTGATAGAGTTTCTCTTCTGCATTACTATTACAGTCACTACATACTTCACAGAATCAAAGAATGGTTTGGGTTGGAAAGGACCTTGACGTTCACCTAATTCCAAGCCCCTGCCATGAGCAGGGACACTTTCCATTAGACCAGCTTGTTTCAAGCTCCATCCAATCTGGCCTTGAACACTTCCAAGAATGAGGCAGCCACAACTTCTCTGGGTAACCTGTTCCAGTGCCTCATGACCCTCACAGTAAAGAATTTCTTCCTAATATCTACTGTAAACCTACCCTCTTTCAGTTTGAAGCCATGCCCCCTTGTCCTATCTCTACATACCTTTGTAAAATGTCCCTCTTACATTTGTTCCTAAACAAGCACATAAGTAGTCATCAAAAGTGTGGTTATTTAAAATTATGTACTTTGAATGTTATATTTCTGCATACTTTGAGTAAGACCTTAAGCTTTGCCATTCTTCCTGCACACATTACAGCAAAGACTTCTGGAGAAATTTCATAGCCCTGGTGACGTTGTCCTCTTGTGTATTGGTGCTGGGGGCGGTTACTGTTTTAATTACTGTTAGCAGGCTGTAAGTTCTCAAATATCCCAAATTCCTTCACTGTTAAGAACAAGAGCATGTGTAGGTTTTGCTCATGATGGCAAATTACAGGGTCAGATCTGCCTTACTCACACAAATCTGCACCTCAGTGGAGATTATAACACGTGGAATACATAACATATAAATGAGCAGGTTTCGACTACTGCGTTTAGTTGATCTGCAACTACATGAAATGGCAACACTTAATCCAAATGGAGAGGCTAGGATAAAATCATCTTAAGCTTATAAATCTGCAAAACTTGACAGGACTCATAAAACAAAGACAAAAACTGCGTGTTAAACAGAGCAGATTACAAGTGAAGTCAAGAGTTAGGAAATACCACAATTGTGTCTACTTCTGAAAAGTACTCTTAACCCTCATGTACATATGCATTATTTTAGAGTCCATAATTACAGGATCATATTTTTTTCACAGTACCCCATCTCAGACTGCACTCAGAAGGGATTTTTCCTAAGTAATGAGCAGCTGCTTGAGTTGCTGGTTTCTGCTCATTGTTCAGTGTGTGGCCCCAGGCCTTATTTACTGCACATTATTCAAACCTGGCTCTAGAGATTTATTAATTTCCTTATGTGTTTTTCTATGGGCTTGTCATTACGCTGTCCGAGAGCTTCACTAGCCCAAGATCATTTGTTTCCAAATACCTCTATGAGAAGAGAGGGTATTTTTATTCACATTTTATGGATGAATGACTGAAGATGGTTTTAAAACATATTTGCTAATTCTGGGTGCCTACTCCGAGACACCAACAGCCTGACTGATCTGTGCTTGTATAGCACCTTGGGTTCAGTAGATTCTCATTCACTTAATTTGCAGCTGTAAGCACTTAGTGTTTCGGTAAAGTAGGCCCTTTGGGACCAAAAGGTCCCCTATAAAATAAGGAACACACAAATAAACAACCACTGGCATAGCAGCTGCTTCAAAAAAACCTGAAAACTATCATATAGAAATGGTTACATACAGAAAAGAAGTCAACTGGCAGGTCAGAATTTCACTGCCTCAGCTATAAAAGCTTCTCTTTCTCTCCTGCAATGCCTTGTCTCACTCAGTACACACCTGACAAATGAGGCAGGGGTCCTACAGATGGTCTCTTTCACTGTGCAACTCTGATTTACCTCAGAGCAGGTCCATCACGTGCAGTGAATGAGGCAGGGGTCCTGTGAAGGAAACAGCACACAGTGACGCTGCTAAAACATGAGTTGTATGTGACACACAGTCAGATAGACAGAGGCGCTTGAAGAGGATAACTGGTCTTTCTCCATCATCCAGTTTTTGCATTAGTACCATTTGAAATGCCATTTTTAGAGTTTGTTTTTACTTCTACAGCAAAGAAATTCTGTCATGAAGCATCACAATCACACTTCTGCGGATTATCAGAAGGGACGAATCCATCATGTGGGCCACTACAACCAAGGCAATAGAGTAAACGGGCTGCAAATGTATCCCATCCTCCTTTGTGAAAACTGTCATGAGGAGCATGAAACACCGAGTGAATTTCAGACACTGGCGACACCTGAGAAATAAGGATTAAGAGGCTCTTCCAACCATTCAGTCCAAGTCATGCCTCTCTCCTCTCCAGACCACCCCAGCCCACTTCCTTCTCTTCATTGTCTCTGCCTTCCCACACTAACCCTTTCCTTTGCCCTCATCTCACCCCTCTAAATGCTATTCCTCCACACTCCACAGCCTTAGCCTCTTGTTTGTCAAATGCTTATAACTATTTGCTTCCCCTCCTCTCCTTTTTGCATAGCCCTCACTTGCCCTGTCTTTCTATTCCTGTTTGGTGGCCCCACTTGCTGACACTAGCTGATTTAGATCTTAGCAAAGAGGAATCTTCTTGATTTGTTTTTAAAGAAAAGGAAGGCATGAATCAGGACTTTTTCTTTAAAAAATAAAAATTGCTGGTTTGGATAAAAATTTCCACAAAAATTTCCACAAACAAATCAGAGGCTTAGAAGATATTTATAGCAATGATCAAAGCTTGGCAGTGGTATGAACAACTGACATGAAACTCTACTGGATGCCCAGGTGAAAAAAAAAAAGATGGTTCTACTAGTCTGTCTGTTGTACATGGCAATGAAAACCAAGATAAAAATTAAGGAAGTTAGTCAAGCAAGAAAGAGTGCTGCTGCCATCTCTTTTTAAGACTTACCATGGCTGGGTATATTAGTATTTGGCTGGCAGGCCTTTGAAGGAATGTGGAGCATTTGTACTCCTTTGTAAGCTATCCTGGTACCTTATAGATGCTAGTGCTTATTTGATAGAGGCACCTGCACGCATCTCAAGCTTGCATCAGCTGCACATACATGACTGAACATCTCATAGTCACGAAAAAGAGGGCTAGGACCAGGTCAGGTGTTAGGTGCATCCTTCCATCCCAATGGATAATGCTATAGCAGCATAATTTTTTCAAAACAGGCTGGAAAAATATCTGTCAAAAATTTTAGCCCCTCTCAGACAGTCTGTTCTAATACTCCTGTATCAGTACCAGTTTGTAACATCAAACTGAAATCTCCCACATTGCAGTCAAGGCCCATTTACTTTCAGCTCTGTCAACATCAGACATAGCAAATGGCTTTAATCACTTCCTCTTGGACAAAGCCTCTTACTATTTGAAGGTACATTCCCCAGATCTTGCCTGATATCTAGATTTCCAAGACAGAAATCCTAACCTGTCTAACAGAAACAAATTAGCACTTAAGTCCCTTTAACTTCATTCCTGGGCATCCAAATTTATCACTTGGAAGGCCAGAGAGTTTATACGAACATCCAGAACAAGGAACAAGGTTGCAACTAGCCTGCTTGCTTGCAGTAGACAAGCTAAATTCCCCCTCACTTCCAGGGAATCTCACTGGAGTTTTAAGAAAAAGAAAAGGGAGAGTGTTAGCCCTTCACTGAGGCAAATCTCCCACCTAGATTTAATTTCTCACACACTTTGAAAATCTTAATCTGGGATTTCTGGAATTTTGGGGAACGAGAAAATATGTTCTGATAAATCAAGTCTATCATGTGTTACATTCACTATGTAGAACAGCAGAATTTCTTAGCAGTCCTTGTTGAGGCTGAGAGCTGTTCCCATGGTCCTTACATCCAGTGCTGTGCCTTGAGTACAAACCAGCCAGGTTTAATATGATATGGCTCCCTGGAAACTGGAAGTCCACATCCTTGGTGCATGTAGGTATAAGTATACAGAACGGCCAGAATTGTGACCAGAAATGTCATAAACTGAAAAACGTGGGATTTAATATTAATTAGATAACACAGATTTGCCTTCAGTGCTACAAACGGTGAGCTTCCAGGGAAGCCAGGAGCCATTCCATGAAGACAGGAAACAGAGGACCCTTCTCTGCCATAGGGGTTGTGATGGGGGAAGGTGAGCTGACAGCTCAAAGGTGCAAGCAACTGCTCTGTGCTGTGTGTTTGCACAACTGCTCGAGAGCGTATCCCTTGGTGATGTTATTCACAGGCCTTGGCCGACAGTAAATAAGACGGTGGAGCTTGATTCATGAGGGATGACAGGAAATCTATAATGTGTGGGCTCTATAATCTGCTCGCTACTGCGTAGCAAAATGAAAGAACAACAGTCCAATTACCAAGTCCTTGCTGATCCCAAGCACATCCTCCAGATCTTGTTCTGCTCAGAGCAGTGGGAGTTTATTGGCAACAATGAGAACCAAGCTCTGGCACATACCACCTTCCATTTTGGGATGGCAACAGTATTTTGGAAGCATCAGACTACCTTACAGTGGATAAAAATGTAGCCAAGGCTGTGGCATGATCTTCAGAGAAAATTTCTGGAGAGCAACAGGCTGCTGAGCTTATTTCACCAAAGGACGGTTCACGTGGACACCAATTGTTGCACTCCACTACAGGCACTGTCTGTCCCAAGGGGTTGCTTGAGCCAGGAAACAGTGATCTACCCAGCCTCTTGCTTTGTGGAGGACTGTGAACACCGTTCCCCTGTTGTAACATAAAACAATCAAAATGTAGCTCCACGAAACTAAAAACGGCTATGATCCAGCAGGACACAGCAGCAGGGATACAAATGATGACCAAAAAACACCGTAAGGGGAAGGAGACAAAAGATGAGAGGGGTGTGTGTATTCTGGGACCAGACAGAAGAGGATTGGCTGACGAGAGTATTCATACCCAGTGCAGAACTGGCCTGCAAGACAGCAGGGATGAAGTCTGTGACAGAAGCAGCCGCAGAGCAGACTGCCCTCATACCACCAGTGCTGAGGACACGTGGAAAGATAGAAGAAGGTTTCTTTCAGACAAAACAGCCATGGTGGTAGTGGGAAGGAGGAGGACTGACAGTTCCAGACAGAAGGAGAAGAAAATTATTTTGCTTCCTACTGTGCAGTGTCAGAAAATCCACAGGGAAGCCTAGGGCTGGGAACACGCAGGACAACTCAGGTGAGGATCCCGGTAGCTTAGAAGAGCCAGTTCTCTCATTTTTCTCTAACTGAATGAATACTTTTCATTCCTTGTGTCTCTGGCCCTTACCACTTTACACCTTTCAGATCTATCTTCTGCCCTCTAGGAAAGCTGCAAGGGGAAACTTTGCCACTCTGGCAACAGGTAAACAGCACATCAGGGAGAGGAGAGCGGACAATTTCCACTTGATCCCTAGCAAAGGCCTTCTTTGCTGAGTACATGCTCTGGGGACTGCCATCCTTTCCCCGCTTTCCCCTACAACAATCTCTGCTGCCACCTCCTCTCCCTTGTTATCTGTCAGTAAACAGTAATTAAAGAAGTGGCCTGCTTGATAAAGCTCCCGCCTGCCCTCACACGGTGCTGCCCTCTCGGACGTGTCTAATTAAAATCCTGATGAGAAGATGAAGAAATCCCAGCAGCTGGGAGTCTGCTGACTCTCTCTGCACTCAGCCTCTTCATTACTGACGAGGAGGCAGAGAGATATAAAGGACCCCGGGAAATGCTCCGACAGACCAATCGATACAGCCTTTTGTGGGACGTGATGCTCCGCTCAGGACTGCTTTTTGAACTGTGTGGATAATGAGGATGCTGGAGCGTGGCTCGCTGCATGGGGTTGATGGGGCTGGACTCCCTTACTAGTCCTGCTACAGTGCTGCTCCCAGGAACACACTCAGGGCCCCCCACAGCTTGGCAGCCACTCCCACCGTATAGTGAATCCACGCAGTTATAATAGCTGGGGCACTTGCCTGCCCCCCACCAATCTAGGAATCATTGCTTGTAGTGCCAGATCACTGTCAGACCTCTAACCACGCCATCAGCTGTGTGCAAACACAGAGCGTGCGTCTGTGTACATACAACTGCAAAATCCTGAGGGCCAGCACAAACCTTCCCTAAGTGAAACCAGCACCACACACGGTGTGCACACTGGTGTGTTCAAACGTGCTCTTATTCATGAGAACACTGTGTTTTCACTGCTGTCCCGGGGTTTTGTGCTAGGGTGAAAATGTTGGCATGCACAAAATGAAACAGCAAAGGTTTACACGATGTGCACAGCAATATCGTCATTGTGAATCACTACAACTATATTTAGACACACTTCACTTCATGCAAATATATCCACTACATGGCTTGTTCTTGTGGGAGTTTTTTAATGGGAGATCAGCTTTACCTGGAAACAAGCCCATTTTCACTGTCCAATTCATGTTTATCTGAAACACCAGAGATTTCCTTGCTCCTAGTTTCAAGATAAAAGAAACAGTAAAAGGATGGAAGCAGATCTATACATTCTAAAGTCTGAAAGTTCCTGTCAGGCACCTGCCTCCATGTCCCTTCTGAGCAAGCCCACAGGAGGTACAGCACTCTGGGAATTAAGATCATGTGCAAGAGTGGGAGTGCATACATAGCTGCAAATACAGGTGCAAAGTGTACCTGCATGAAGGACATGCACGTTCCACATGTGAAATCAATAAAAGAGTGAGCTTTCATCTGTCTGAGTTCACACCTCTTGCTTCACAAGAGCAATCAGCAACAGTCCAGCAATACTTGGTGCTCTTTTCAGAGTCCCATCTAAGTCCTTGGATGCAGTTTATTCAATAGACTCAGTTGCTTTCTTTCCCACTCTCTCAACTGCAATTACTTTTACAGACCACATGCACCAGGGGGGAAAAAAAGCTTGAGAAAAATATATTTCATAGAAGTCTCATGAAGTAAAAGATATTTATTTCTGTTACAATTGCTGTAATGTCTCCCCACTGTCCTTCTTGTCATGCCAGGTTCAAGGAAAAGAACAAATCATTCCTGGAATGGTTTAATAATGAGTTAAACTTGCCGAAAAACCCAAACCATCTCAAAACAAATAGTCAGTAGCAAAATACAGTCAAGAAGTGATCAGCCAAATACAGAAGCAGTGGACTCAATGTTAAAAGCTCAGGAATGCTACTACAAAGGGTTTTTGGAGAGTCCTCTGGAAAAGACAAACAAAGAGGGACAGCAGACAAGAGGTCCCATGGCAATGGTGACAGAAGCACTGTCACTGGGAAGTTTACAGCTTCTCTTGGCCCTCAGCCTCCCTTGGCAAGAGATGCTGTTGTGCAAGTCAAGGCAGCAGCGCTGGACGCACAGAGCTCACCACGCAATCCCTGCCTGTCCCACTACCTGTACTTGATGGAATGACACATTGCTGCAGCAGCTAATAAATAGAAGTAATTTGATTAGCTTTCCCTAACTAGCGATAAGATCCTGACAAACCCTTTTTAATGCGTTTCTGGAGCAGGATGAAATTGTTTCATTTGGCAAGCAGGGCCCCACGGGAGTTGCCTCCAAGCTCCTTTAGTGAGAGGTAAAAATATGCCAATCATTAATGAGGGGAGAATTACGGAGACTTTAATGCAATCAGAAAAGAGGAGCCCTGAGGCAGCTGGGGAATAAAACCTGCCCTTAAATCAGAGGCAGGCAGCCGGAGCATGGAAATAAAGGCATACACAAGCATGTACATGCACACACACATACCTACCGCACACACACAGACCTTGCAGAGCTGCTGTAAATACACTGGGAGTTCTGCCTGGGCAACAAACATCTATCTCAGCAAATGGTATCCATCTTCCCTCCAAAAGCTTTTTTAAAATCACAGTAAACTATATCCACTTGGCAGCCCCCTGCCTCTGTCAGGAGGCGACCACTGCCCAGCAGAATTGCAGGTTTAAACATCTAAAAAGCCAGAGCCTTTTGTGAAGGAGGCACATGAGCTGCTTGGGTGTCAAGCAGCAGCAACGAGGCAGCTTTGCCAAGTGGAAAGGTGCCTCTCTCAGGGCCAGACTTGCTGCATGAACACAACATGTATAAACTGCTCACTGTCCTGCACTTATGCCAGAGGCAGCATCTACTATATGGTGAAAGGCACCTCCTCCCATCCCCTCTCCAACCCCTCCTCAACCACTTCAGTGAATTCCCTCCCTCGTGCACAAATCGTGTAACATTATTACTTAGCAAAACAGAAGTCTTTAAGTTGCTGGCATTTTCTTTGGCACTGTGGCAGGCCTTACTGGCCTGGCTGGTTCTGATTTTGCAGGGGTGTTTGTGTGCTCTTCCATCTTTCTGCAGTGATGCCCTAACCCTTGCTTGCACAATACAGATGACTGCATCAGCACAGACCATCCCAGAGAATGCTAGCTCCCAGTTTAATGGCATAAAAAGCAGGACAGGAATTTTCCCATGTATCTTTCAGATTCATCTTGTTTACATGAAAATAATGAGCAAGAGTACTGGGATATCAAACTCCAGACACCTTTTCTCTGCCAGGTACACAAAACATGATGCTACAGAGGCTGGGCATGCAGTACTTCAGCACTTTTCCCTAGTTTGGATTACTACTAACATACAGAGAAGCAATTGAATGGCTGCTGAAAACTTAAGAGGAGAACCAGTTCTAATTTCTGGCTTTAATATACCCTTGAGGAGACGTGAGACAACTGTTTCTTCTTCCCATAACTCCCACACTATAGTGAGTGTGGCACCCCTGCCTTCTGCTGGATGGAATGCCTGTCCTACTTAGTGTGCACTGAAACAATACACTCCTGTGAGAAAGCTACCCTGCTGCTTCTTCTGCCACTGAGATGTATCAGACACCTCTGCCACAATAAGGCTGTGCTTCTGCACCGTATTCTCACATGCACTAGACAACTGTGGAACTAAAACATCGGGGCAAGTGACTACCAGCCATTTAGCCCTAAAGACGAAGCAGTTACATGGTCAACAAGAGAGAGTAAAATATTAAGAACAAGTAAAGAGGGAGCTGTCCTGAGACATGGAGCTTGAAGCTTAGCAGATATGTTAAGGGACAGAGCTGGCACAGTCCCAAACATGTATCAAGCACAGAGCTGCATGTCCCACTGTTAAATGACCACAGAATACTTATCCCCAGGTAAGGAGGCCTGCACATCCCTCAGCAGCAACTCCTACTGGCTACTTGAAACATATGATGATGGCCTCCCAAAGTAGTACTGCAAAGCTCTCTGCAGCTGAAAGTTCAGAATGAAAAGCACCTTGGAAGAAAAGAAAACTTCCAGGGTTCTCTCAAATTCAGTGTATCTAAGACTGAGAGATCAAAGCAATCTTGCTGTTGGGTATATCACTCAGGCAGACTGCATGCCCTCAGAAGTCAGAGAAATCACTTTCCAGAAACAAAAACAAGTGAGAAGACCCTATCACAGAAACTACCAAGACTGCAAAAAATAGCTAGCAGGAAATTCAGCATGGCCATAGCACAATCCTGTCTAGCATCTAGAAATTATATTTCTGCCCCTTTTGAGTCAGGGCCAATTTTGGCCCAAAGTTCCAGCTGAATAGCTTTAGGCTATTCAAGACAGTTACTACACTCCTTCCCTGGATCCACTTCTAGTGGTGATCCAGGTTTCACTGTCACAGTCCAGTCCAGTTTGTGGTGGCGCTCAAGCAGGCAGAGCAGCCTTGTGTCTCCCTCGAGCAGCAGGCAGAGGTCTGAGATGGTGTCACACACTGTGGCTCCACACACAGGCCTGCCTTGCTGCAAGCAGCTCCTTCTCATTCTGGTTTGTTATGATTAAAAATGCACATCACCCAGCGAGGCCTTCGAGTGGAACTCAGCTGGAAATTGGATCATTAATATTCCTTCTCATGCCCATTGCCACAATTTCTTACCTCTCCACGAGCAATTGCTAACAATGCAATTCTTTAGGATCTCAGACTAAAAGTGAAGTCAAGACTAAAATGCCCATTGTTACTCCAATTCACCAACCCTTGTCCACACCCTGGCATCTCATCAAACTTATGCCAGTGTCAGATGTCTTTCAACCCTCTGAACTGCCTTTCCCCAGTTTACCAAAAGCTCTTAAGATCCGTATCATCTTAAACCATCAGAAACAGGATTCAAGATTATCCTCATTCCCTAGCAGATTGAAACACAAGGAAAGAAAACAATTAATTCAAAGAATCTATCCACCCATGGTTTTAACTCTTGGCCACCACGTTTTCCACACAGTTAAAGTACTCTAAATGGGTCGGAGAGACAAATGCAAACCAAGAGTAGGACGTACCACATGATGGAGAATCCCACAAATGTACAAAGGGGGATATTTTCCTATCTAGCAGAGTTATCTACACGAGGTCACATCAACCCTATGTGCTGTTACTGCTGCAAATTATTAACTGGGCAAGCTGGGAGAGATGTGCAAATCCCCCACCACTGCTACAGTGATCCTTTGACAAAAAGGATCCAGAAGCATAGAAATGGCACAGGACGCAGAGCAAGTGATTGAAATCCTCCGTAAGTCTCATTGTGTGCACTCATTGGCCTATTTGAATGTACCTTCCTGTATGGTGTTTACATCAGACAGCAAAAAGCACAACACAATCAGGACTATGGCACTGATCATGAGGAAATAAAAATGAATAGGCATCTTTTCTCTTGGGACTTTAGTATCATCTCTGTGGACATTGGTACCAGGCAGAGGAAGTTTGTTCTTGCTTGTCAGCTTACTGAGCTGAAATTCCTTTGGCTGCAGGCAGCACAGTGTCCAAGAGGTTGAATATCTACTTGAGAAGTGGAGAAACCTGCTAGCCAGCATCTAGCATAAGGCAGCCAGGAAAACATCACTGTTCACAAGAATCTGGGTGACACCAGCTATAAATTCTGCTCCAAATATCTATTAATTCTCCATTGC
Organism: Oriolus oriolus; assembly: GCA_013400235.1. Classification (NCBI taxonomy): domain Eukaryota; kingdom Metazoa; phylum Chordata; class Aves; order Passeriformes; family Corvidae; genus Oriolus; species Oriolus oriolus. The sequence goes on from VXBT01006382.1 coordinate 386,010, forward strand.
CTTACTCAACTACCTCAAAAACATCTCCTCCCAGGAAACATTTTGCGTCTTAGGTGGATAAACTGTTTGGGATTCAAAAGATCTGTTACATATCACTGAAATGCCCCTCAGGCTGAGGACTTGTTTCGTGTGCCTCTCCATAGCACAAACACAATACAAATATCTCCAGAATTAAGTGTTTGCTAATTATCACAAGGGCATGATTTAATTTTGAACTGCTCCTGCCACACACATATTTGCATGTTTGGCACTTACATTTTGATGTCACTGTTTCTTTAGTTTTATTTTATGTCAGAAATAATAATTTTCAATGAAAAAGCTCTGACAGTAAAACACATAGCTACATTACCAGCCACTTCAGTGCAGAAACATGAATGGTGACCATCTCAGAGTGATGGGCTTCATGAATGTACACAGCAGTACCAGCTCAAAGGAATTCGGAAAAGGAGCTGTCCCATCAGTCAGCTGGAATAAAAAAAAACCCTGCCACACCAATTTGAGATAAGCATAAAAGAAGAACCAGAGGATCTGGAATTATGTGGCTGGTCTTACCTACTTACAATATGTGCACTTTTCGAAACCAAAAACCTGATAAACTTGCTGTGCCACACCACAGACATTTCCCTTCAGGTAAGAGGATGTAGCCACCACCACTGCCTGTTCGCTTTAGCAGCTCAGTCTGTTGCTGGCATCTCAGCTTAGTGCTCTGTTCACAAGGGCAGAGCGTTGGTGGCCCCTGAAAGCCAACACAGCTCCAGCAAACACAAATCTGCAGCCCACAGAAAGACATGCAAGTCTTACATACATTAAATGTATTTTAAAGAGACAATAGATAAGAACAAAGCTCTGCTACAGAATTTGTCAGCTCTGGACTCCTTCGAAGCTATACAACATGCTTTGAACATACAGCCGGGACCGGTGAGTTCTTGTGCATCACTGAAAGCCACAAACTGTGGGTACCTCAGTCATTCAGCCTTCTATCAATGCTTGAGTGTCAGATTTTCCTACCTGAACTGAGAGGCAGTCTCTGAGTTTTCCTGATCCACCAAGCCCCAGCGTCCCCAGCATTCCTGGGGCCAAGTTACATGCCTTTCTAGACATCCCTCTCTGTGAACATGACAAGTGCAGAGCAGAGGGTCCTCGTGGCAGTCTTGCTCAGGGAGCACTGGCTACCACACCACAAATTAACTGAATCCTCAATTATTTAGGGGTTGGGCAGGCAGAAAAATCTTGAACAGTTTCTTCTTTCCTGCCAGTTGTTCCCATCTTCTACCTCAGTTCTGGCTGGATTCCCCCTTCCCCCTGTCCTCAGCTAGCACTGCCAGGCTCAGTCCTCCTCACCCTAGCCCCCCCTCCCCAAGGACAAGCAAAGTTATTACAATAATGAATTAGCCAGGCTGCTTACTGCTGCCAGTGGCGAAGGCAATTATCCCACTCCACGTCCCCAGCCACCGCTCAGCTCCCTCATAAAGAGAGGCTTTTGGGGCCGCTTTGTGCTTTGATTGGAAATGAAGAGATTGCTAATTAGGGAACCCCTGCTGGGATCGGGCTGGCAGGAACAATGGTGAAACGGACGGAGCACACGTCCATTTAGAGAGGGGGGGAGAAGAGAGAAATGTGAGCCCCTCTGTAATGTAGTGCATCCTCTACTCACACCATAAACAACAGGGCAGACAATTTTATAGAGATTTTCACCTTTTAAAGTATGCTAATTTGTTTATAGAAAGCAATAATTTGGTGTGTGTTTGCATAGGTCAAAGCCTGTAGTTTTTGTGTACAGTATGGATTGACGCATGCGTGCATACATACGCTCTTGAAGAAAATGCCTCTGGAAACAACTGTGGGTGTCTACACAGCTGACCGTATATCTCTTGTTATTCACTGGGCAGCACGCATCAATCCTGCATTAACAGGGAAAGATGCTTAGAAAAGCCTGTTGATGAGTATTAACACAGAATTCTAATGCCTGAATTCACAAATCACCAAAGTTGAAAATTACTTACCAGATCGGTCAGTTCACCTGAGGCTTGCCCAGTAACCGCTTCCACTGCTTTGCCCAAGAGCTTTAAATGACAAGTGGACCTCCAGGAGGAGAAAATTTCACCATTAACACAATGTTTTCTTATACTCATCTTGAAATTTCTTCTTAATTCAATTGCTCTAAATGTCCATAGAGGGTCACAGGAGCTAAATTCACCTTTCTCATTGGACAAATTGTGCACCAGAAAATTAGAAAAGATCTCCCTCACAGTGCACAAGCACACCTCAACAACTTCGCAAAACTGCACCAACAGTTATACACATAGTGTGCTCTGGTTTTGGACTCTAGTGACTTTTAACTCTTGTCAAAGAAAAAAATACCTCTCCCAACATTTCAACATGCAAATCTTATCGTTTATAAAATACAGCCTGTCAACAAAGCAAATACCTCACCTTTTTGTGCAAAGTTGGAACCTATCCTGCATTACTTGGTTAACTACATAATTCATCAGGGGAGCATACAAATGCCATGATAAAACTGAAAATACAGTTTTCAGCCATATATTTGACTTGCCATGCAAAAATTTTGCATACTGTTGATTAGTGTAATATGCACACTATACACCAAGTGATTTATGTAAGCTAAAGCAAATTTCAAATTTGAAGATTGAATTTACATTTCAGAATTCCCTTGCAGATACTGAAGCATTTGAATATACAAGTTTAATATTCCTTGAAAATATTTTCAGTAAAGCATAAGTCTTAACAGAAAGTGATCACCAAAGGGCAGAAACACAGCTGAACTGAAAATGACTTTCAAATTCACAGACTATTTGTCCCCGCTGTTTGCTCACCTCTAGTGTTTATATCCTTCAAACAGTTGTAGGTAGTTTTCACGTTCCCTTCTTAGTCATCACTTAGCTAAGCTTCACATATTTAGTTCTTTTGATCTTCCCTCATAAAAACAATCCCTCCAGCTCTGTTATCATTTTTGTTGTTCTTCTCTTACTACCTTCCAAGTTTCCCCTGCATTTTTTGCTGCTAGTGCCCAGAGCTGAACATCTTACCAGAACAGTACCAAGCAAGAACACTCCCTCACTGCTTCCTGGTGTCCTGCCTGCACACAACACAATCAAGTCTCACACAAAGGCCGATGTTTGAAGCTTGCCCACTCTGTTCCCTTGGCCTATCATGCTACAGTGCCAACACAGATGAGACTTGGCTGTCAGTACCATTCCCCCAGACTCTCTCATTCAGTTCTCACCTGTGTTCCACTTACCTGATGGGAGTATTTTCCCCTGTGTAGGTACAGTCAGAAAGTAAAACCCTCTGCTAAAACCATGCTTAGGGTTGTTTTAGGTTGCAGACAACCCTGTAGTTACCTACTGCATGTATAAAATCTGACCACTTAAAAGCAAGGAAACATCTACCTAGTGACACCAGAAGCCAAATTGTAATGTGGTGTACAGTGGCAGAGCTCGTTCGCTTTCACTGCAGCCATACCAGTTGACACCAGCTGAGAAGCTATTTCCATAAGTCTTGGATTGCTCATATCACAAACAGTCACAGTCAGAGCAAGTACAAAGAAGGGTATATTTCACTGCAGCAGCTGTTACTCTGATGTATGGAGCCTCTGTACCTGGATTTCATAACCCAAGCATTTACATTGTGGGGATACAGCTATACTGAGTGTACAAGCAATTCGATGTACCTACCGACTGGCTCAGGAATTCTTTGGTAAAGCACTTACTACTGCGCTCTTGATAATCAACTTCTTATTTAACAGAAGAGGAATAAAACTCATGGTAAAATTACGGATGTACAGGCCACCTGTATTTGAGATTGATGAATGGGCCTCATTACTACATCCATTCACAGGGTCTGATTTTGACTAGCCTTAATATCCTAGCAAAGAGGGATGAAAGAAAGTGACCTTCTCATGGCATTACAGCAGGCAGGGCAGGGGAACATGTTGGAAGAAATAATCAAATGTTCTAAAATCCTGAAAGACAGAAGAAAGCCCATTCTCTCTCAGATTGATTCTGCTGTGCCCTTAGCAACAGGCTACTAGTTCTGTCCTCATGTAAAACTCACTTTATTTTGGAGCCCAACTTCCTTCAAGTAACTGTGTTCTTAATATTCATTCCTGTGTAAAGCCAGGAATGTATGAACGTGAAAACACCCAAACCAGGATTTCTTCCCCAAATTCTTCCTGAAGCAATACAACCACATTCTGCCACATAGAGTACGGGCAAACACCAAAGGCTTTTAGAGTGTATTGAATTTCTTTCTCTAGTAGATTTAAGTGTAAGTAGATTTAAGTGAAAGAATCGCATGTCTTCCTGCCCTTTGCAGAAGTGTAGATTTTCCTTTAATTTGACACAAATATGTGTTATATTCAGAGAGCATAAAACTACATTGTTCTGGCTATTTGTTTCCTTTAGGAGTTTAACTTTTACAAGTTCAGTTGTAGAAAAATGAAGTCCCTCTACATAGGCTCTTTAATGCACCTGTGTTGCAGAAAGCTGAGATCCTACCGTCCTTCTCAACTGAGCCACATTTGTCCTGCCTCCTCCCTTGTGTTAACACATGTGTTTGTACAGCTCAGATTGAGGAGCTGGTCTGGGTTAAAAATTCCAAAAGGTTAGCTGAATTCAAACTGACCACAGCCAGGATTACTGGAAGTCTAGCTGAACACAAATACCTGGTCCATGGCACATGACATGCAGCAGTTGTGAAACTTGTGAAACCATTAGCAATGTCAAAGGGTTTCTTAAAAGCATTCATACCTGAGGTATTTTTCTTTGAAAATGTTCCCATTTGTGTAGATAAATGATGACATGGTTGAGACAGAATGAGATTGAAAGACATAAGTTACTGAACTGAAAAGCATGGTGCTGTCAAACTAATACCTGCTTGAAACAAAACCTACCCGGTGAGAGATCTGAGGAGCATAATAAATTTAATTCCAAGAATAGGCTAAGGGGTGACCTGATCTAATTGTAAGTGGGGGAAAATTTAATCGTGGAAAGTTCTTTAATCTAGCTTTAAAAGAATATAAGACAAGATTATTCTTGGTATCCGAAACTAGACAAATTTCACTTAGCAATAAAGACATTTTTAAACAGCCAGAACATGCCATTGGGACCACTTGTCATGAGGCATGCTGGTTATTCTATCACAATGTCTCTAACTCAAGGTTGTATGTCTCTCTAGAAGATGTTGATGTTGAGAAGCTGCCCAGACAAGTGCAGGAGTTACTAGGTGGATTTTAGATTTTAATGCAGTTAGGCCTAAAACATGGGTAGTATGGATCTGCCTTAAAATCTGTTTAGAGTCCTCGTGGTTCTTTGAGAGTTGTAGAAAACAAGACAAGTGTTCAAAGACAGCATCTGCTTTGCTGAAGCTGTTCACAAAGCGTTTGTGCTGTGTCTGCTATCCAATACTTGTTTGTTCCCAATAAGCTTCAATTAAAAGGAGTCATCCATGGCTTTCATAAGGCATTTTCTTATCCATTATAGTAATCCTGCTGTGAAAAATTACACTTTTTTGCCAGAGGACATATGCTTCATCTACCAGAAAGTATAAAGCATATACAGAGAATGTATAAAGGCTAATGGCAAATGTTGTGCAGTGCACACATCTTAAACAGGAAAATTGGTCAGTTAAATTTGTCCGTGTCTTGAATTCAATACTCTTTGGTTTGGTTAGAGGTGAAGAAAATGAGATTTAATTTTTTCAAAGTCTCCTTTACTGATTTGAAATTCAGTTCAAGCTTCATAGAGCAAGTTTGCCAGTGAGAACAAATACTATAAATTCATCACATCATGGTTACAAAAGAGTGAAGAGAGCTGCTTGTCAATCAGTCGAGCCCAATATGTTTGCCTTGCTATCAAGGCTTGCCTACACTACTACAGTATTCATTTTCAGTATGAGTGCACTGAAGTCAGGCTGAGAACTCTGCTGTAACACATGCTCATAAACAAGAGAGGAAAAGCCCTTCTTCCAGTTTCTCACATATTCTGGCTAACCAAACATGGCTCTAGCTTTAACAGATAAAACCAAATCCATCATTTAATTCAGATTGTTTCATAGTATTGGGGAAAATACTGTTCTATTCTTCTCCATTACATGTTCATTTAGTAATTTATTGCCTACTGAAGGCTTCTCAAAGGCACACACTGTTGTTCTCCAACGCCCTCTGATTTGTGTCATTGCAGCCTATGTTCAAAAACTGATCACCTGTTCCCTCTGCAACATCTCTCAAACATCAACCTCACTTTCCTACTACAATTTACTGCCCCTTGGCTCTCAGCAAGGAAAAGCTATATTGCCTTTTGTCTAAAGGGATCACACCAGCCTTTTTATCTTTATGGATTCTACCTTTCCATAAGGATGATCCAGGACAAATTATGTTCACCTCATCACTCATGAGGAAAGGCAAAGAACTTAGAAAAAGAAACTGTACATCTACTGAATATTTTTTAGAGTTTTCTTTACTCTGAAGTGAAACTATTAAATACTCTGGCTGAATTCAGTGAGGTGTCTTTTGAAATCACTTTCTGAAACAACTCACTGTAGGAGCAAAAGTCCTCGATGATATTGCTAATTTTTAGGAAGTCCAAGTAATACTTAATCATCTGAAAAGCTACACTAGCACAGCCTGGGGAAAGAGAAGACAGCAGCCATCAAAGTAATTTGTGTTCTCAGTTTCAAGTACCTGACTGAAGAAGCAATCCCTGAATCCTGGCAGATGCAAACTTCCCTTATAGAGCTCCAGTGATGCACCCATGAGGGCTGCAGCAAGGCTGGCCCAGATCACAGGTGCAGGACTTGCCAGGTAGTAGCCTCTTGAAAAGGTCTTTGTCCAGGCTTGAGAGAGAATGTCCTTCTACACACAAAGAACTTCTACCTTTGCCTGGCCTTGAAGATAGGTTTAAAACAAAGAAAGGAGTCACTAAACTGAAAGAGCAAAACATTCTTAATAGAACCACAATAACGATTATACAGCAGTTCAAGAGACTGATGCAAGGTAGTAGCGGGGGGCAAAAAACAACCCTAGAGAGTCTACTGGAGGCAAATTGCATTTAGAGACAGGACTTAAATCCACAAAGTATCAAAGAGTGTAAACAGTGAGGAAGGAACTGGGCAACATGAGAGAGAACTAGGGAGGAGAAAAAAAATCAAGAAATCATCTTAACTGTATAACTATGAAAATTTCTCTTGTAGTAGAAGGAATTTACCTGCAGAACTGTCATCCCAGAAGTGAACAGGGGTGGAAGAAAGCTATGCAAGCAAAGCAAATCAAAGAGAACAAAAAGAATGGAATAACCCGAGAAGCTTTTCCCCCTCTGACTGTTGCGATTTCACAACCTGGAATATTTGGTGAACTTAGGGGACTTGTACTATCACAAACTACACACAGAAAATGGAGGACCAACACCTCCCCCCAAAATCAGTGGTGTGTTACTGTCAAGAAACAGTTTTCCATGCTCAGAAGAGGTTATAGGCTTTCCCTTTAAGGGATGTTTAAGTATGGGACTATTTTTTCTTCCCTAACGATAGGAGAAGGAAGTGAAGGAGGTCGGAGTCCTGTAGGTCTCTGTGCACTCCCTATGGTCTAGTTTAGGAGACTTAAAAGGATTCAGATTAACTGGGGTGGCTTTGTTGATTACACACAGAGAGGAAAATGACCCCATGTGGTAAGTGTTTCCAGGACAGCTGCTCCGTTGGTGAAACACTGCTGCATTCCAGAAATAAACTCCTACAGTCAAATTAGCAGCTCGAGTCCTCTCCACAGAAATGTGCCTTTACTAAAGTTGCAGCATTTCCCAGATGAATGGGAAACCAGCAGCATAAATTCCTGCTTAGCTCCGCTTTTAAATAGAAAATGGTACAAAAAGATGTTTGTACAATATCAAATCAGTCTTCATATAATTGCCCCACATCATTAATGGGCTGAAAACAAAAAAGGAAATCTGGAATATTTCTGGCTGGGAAGGAGAGCTAAACCTAGCATGGTTCCCCAATACTTCAGGCCTGTCACAAGTTTTCCAGGTCTGAGGGCTTTTCAAGACTTCAGTGTAAAACATTTTGGGTTGATTCCCATGCACGTCAGTACCTACCAATGCAAAGTACTGAAATGTGCAAAAGATTACAATCTACGTGTGTAGTAGGTACTGCTGCCCTTCCCCTGGCCTCTTCTAGCTCCCAAAAAGTAATGCAAAGATGTCCTCTCACTGCAGAGGTGAATTCTGGCCCGTGAAAGTAAATGTGCTCAGAAGCCCCAAGGCATTTCACGTTTTACTGAAGACATACAGCAGCAAAACTGCATGAGACTACACGAGCTTCCAAGTTTACACAGATTTACAATTACAAGTTTACAGATGGCGGCATTGGTAAAGGCCCAAGAAATCCCGGGGGGAAAAAAAAGCCAAAACACCAAGCAGATAAGAGGGCACTTCTTCAGTACTCTGGGCTCACCGGATAGGTGTTGTACAAGAAGCAGGTTCCACCATATAACCACTGAATGCAAGATGTTTGTGGTCCTTCCTCTTTCTCACACTGTACTGTCATCTTAAAAGCAAAATATCTTCTTCTTGTCCAAATTCCTCCTCTGTCAGGTAAAACGTGGGAAGCTGTTCCCACATGCTGCACTGCAGAAGGAAGGTATAGCAGGTTTATCACTCCCTCTCACTCACAGATGGGAAAGGCGAAGCCAGAAGCCATTGTCAAAGTTACAAGGAACAAGTACCAGCAAGACAAAGGCCCTGCTGGCTGTTCTAACGTAGCGACCATTTACTGCAAGAAACCTTCACCAGCTGATGATACAGCAATGCAAAGCTCCTCTGCCTCAACACGCCACAAAACCAAAACACATCGGGTGACTAAACCTTCTGCAGAGCCCCGCATTACAGAGCGAAGGATGAGATACACTGAAACAAACTTCCAGCTGCTGCATAATGTTGTCTTAAAATAAATACCTGAAAGTGTCCTCTAACCCACTGCCTCTTTCCCTTTGGGCCTAACTTCTGCCCTGACAATGTTACCTCAAGAACCACAGTCAGTGGGAAGGAACACAGTACCATACAGAAAGGGTAAATTCAGGAAGAATCATTTCTGCTTAACTCAGTCTTGCTCCATGGCTGCAACCTTCTCTTCACTGCTACTTTTGAAGTGGCATAGCTTATCTATCCTAGGGACTTTTGCAGCTTTAGAAACACCACCCATAGCAGGAGAAAAACATTCAGGGTATACAAGACTGGATACACCAAAATACAGATTCTACATGTCTGTAATAGAGGATCATGCGAACGACTAACTGCAAAAAGTGTCAACACCGAATCCAGCTGTAAGAAAGCTCTCCTTATTAGGAGAGCTACACCAGGTCAAGTCAAGACGTCACTTAGTCCCATATTCTACCTCTGATATCAAACGCTAACATGTGCTCTGGGGAAAACTATAGGAAAGGAGAGTTTTTCCCCTGTTCTTAACCTTGCTGGACCTTTGTAGACCTCCTAATCAATATGTTGGCAGCCTGTGGCTTACACAGCTCCCTCTAGACCATAACGTGTACTTGCCACTAATGAGTCCACATGTCCCATAAATGCCTTTATGGAGATATCTTTTTGAATCCATCCATAATGTTGTCACTGAATGACACAGAAAAAAAAACAAGACTAATTTTTTGTGACATTTTGTGATATTTCATTTGTTTTATTTAAAGCGCTTCTTTTTAAAGAGAAAGATGACTGCCTCATTGAAAAAAGTAAGAAACATGCATGAATGTAAAGATACTGAGATCATGTAGCAGAGCTCTCTTCTTAGCTAAGAAAGTGGAGGTGCTAATTTTGCAAAGCAAAGAATTAGGCAAGTGTTACATACGAAAATATAGGCCTATGCTCTTTTTGATATCTTTTGGTTAAGTCCGTATCAAGCAAAGCCACCTGTACTCCCAAGAAGTCACACTTTTCACATTACCACAAATTCCTTTCTCCGTTTCCCTCATCTTCTAGTCTCAGACTTCATGACTGACTCTACCCCTAGTAGTCTCTTGGTTTGAATCGGGTTGGAAGCTCTTTCAGACAGAAGCTGTCTCATGGCTAAATGCAGCAGCCCCAGCAGTAGGGAACGTGTCATGAAACAAACAAGAGCAAAACAGAAGCAACATCCAAAGCTGCCAGTACAACTCGTCGCTATAGTCTGAGAGCTAGTTAAGAAGTAGAACAGTCACAGCATGAGATTTATTTAGTAGATAATAAGTCTATATTACATAACATACGATGTCGCATACTATATTAAATTCATTATTGTAAGCCTCAAATGTTCAACTACTGATCAAGTCCCAAAATAAACATAATTATATATTCTATTATGCACTGGTGGTTATTCATGTAATCTCTTTTTTTTTCTTTTTTTTTTTTTTAAAGAATATAGTTGGCATTGCTTTTTAGTTGTTCCCTAAAACCTTGTGGTATAGACACTTTTCTTCTTTAAAAAAAAACCTGCAATTTTTCTCATCATTTTGTTTCACATGGTCGAGATGTAAAGTCAAACATCAAGTGCTGCAATAAAGTTGTTGGCAACATCAAAGAGGATGAAGTATAGAAATGATATGTAAGGTAATTAAATGGCTCTGTATTTTACTTGCTTATCGCTATATATAAGCTGGCCTGAATCAATAAAGAAGCATTTCATAAAAGCCTTTTGGCTCTCCTAACTTTGTGTAAGATTTTGCAATATGCTCCAAATGGTCCCAGGATTTCTTGGTTGTCTGACCTTGCTATGGGAAGCTGCAGAGACCTGCCTGAGATTCCTCAAAACACAACAACACATCCAGAAAGAGTGCAAGGTGTGTTCAAGTACAAAGCAGAGACAAAAGGAGATCGGGAGCATGATAAGCAATCTGCTCATTTATTTCTACAGGTTAGAGTCCAAGTCTTGTGGATTTCAGCAGTGGTCCAGCTAACAGTGTGAGCTTAAGCCCAGTTCATTTCACAGAATCACAGAATGACTAGGTTGGAAGAGACCTTCAAGATCATCAAGTCCAACCCGTGCTCCAACACCTCAACTAAACCATGGCACCGAGCGCCACACCCAATCTCTTTTTAAAGACATTTTTAAAAATATCTCTTTTTAAACACATTTTTAAAAACATCTCTTATAAACACATCATCAGCTTCTTGCAACTGGTGCTTCAGGGGCAACAATGTAAGGGCTTCCCCAGCCCGCTGTGCTACAAGGACAGCTGGGCCTCCACCTCTCACAGGCCCGTGTTTGGAGAAGCACCGAACAGATCCTCAGAGCTGACATTCTGCAGTGCTGTGCTCCTTGAATATGTTTTGTGCACCCCCAGGGGTGGTGTAGCTGAGTGACAAAAAGCACTGCTCCTCCAGCAGCCTCTGCCCCAGGTGGGTGTTTCTCCTTCTGCCACCCTGAGGCCAGAAAGAAATACCTGACTTCTCAGGGCAGGTTTGGGGCTTCAGTGCAAAGGAGGTGGGATGTTTCATGATCCACTTCCCATCAGCCCACACAAGTGGCTGGCTAGGAGTTGGCATTGGGATCACAGGACAAAAAGCACTTGTACTTCCCTGGTTCAACTCACGAGCAAGACCAACTGAGTGGTGACTGCCAATTGACCAGAAGAGTGAAGGGAAGGAAAGGGATGGGAGAGATGGATATCCTGTGATGTGACAGCCTGAGACTTTGTAGAATCACAGAACAGTTTGGGTTGCAAGGGACCTTAAAGATCATCTAGTCCAACCAGTGCTACAGACCAAGACACTGCCAGCAAAGGCTCAGTATAGCAACTCACAAGCTACCATTTGCAGCCAATCTCCATTGAGCACTATAAAATACAAACACATTTGGAGCTACCTCTGCTCAGTCACCTCTCCCTGGGAGCAGACAGACAAGTGGCAAACTCAACATGTCTAGCATGGGTTTTCTCTGGAATGAGTTAGCAACAATGCAGTTCTTCCTTTGCACTGTCCTAGGTAAACAGAGGTTGTTGCTGGTACAAAGTGCCTCAAAGTGGCAGGAACAGCATTATCACTTCAGTGCTGTTTCCTGAAGGATCAATAAGCCAAGACAATCAATTCTTCTGGCTAGTCCTTATTCCCCAGGAGAAGCTGTGTCTCTCATCCCCTGCCATTTAACTCTTCACAAACATAGCAGCAGCCCCATTAATTCTGTCCTCCTTAAACACACATCTCCCAAACGCATGTGCCAGGAGAGATTACAGAGCTAGAAGTACTGTATCCAGGTGAACACGGTATTACCAAGAGGTATGGCCCATTACTTCAGCACAGCAGTAACAGGTCTGTATATACTTGGAGCACATGGAGGCATCCTCGTGTCTGATTTCTTTGTACAGGACAGAGGGTCCAAAGAAACTGTAGCTCTCTATCCCCAGCTACTTCTCTGTGCAGGGNGTGCTACAGACCAAGACACTGCCAGCAAAGGCTCAGTATAGCAACTCACAAGCTACCATTTGCAGCCAATTGAGCACTATAAAATACAAACACATTTGGAGCTACCTCTGCTCAGTCACCTCTCCCTGGGAGCAGACAGACAAGTGGCAAACTCAACATGTCTAGCATGGGTTTTCTCTGGAATGAGTTAGCAACAATGCAGTTCTTCCTTTGCACTGTCCTAGGTAAACAGAGGTTGTTGCTGGTACAAAGTGCCTCAAAGTGGCAGGAACAGCATTATCACTTCAGTGCTGTTTCCTGAAGGATCAATAAGCCAAGACAATCAATTCTTCTGGCTAGTCCTTATTCCCCAGGAGAAGCTGTGTCTCTCATCCCCCGCCATTTAACTCTTCACAAACATAGCAGCAGCCCCATTAATTCTGTCCTCCTTAAACACACATCTCCCAAACGCATGTGCCAGGAGAGATTACAGAGCTAGAAGTACTGTATCCAGGTGAACACGGTATTACCAAGAGGTATGGCCCATTACTTCAGCACAGCAGTAACAGGTCTGTATATACTTGGAGCACATGGAGGCATCCTCGTGTCTGATTTCTTTGTACAGGACAGAGGGTCCAAAGAAACTGTAGCTCTCTATCCCCAGCTACTTCTCTGTGCAGGGAGTATAAGGCAGTCCCAGAGCACCAGCTGATACTCACGGAAAAGGCTGTATAGGCAGTAGATGGAATCAACAGTCATCACAGAAAGTCATAAGAGTAGAGCCTATTTAGAGACACAAAAGTGAGGTTCAATCCTACATAGCAAAAAAGGGAGTAAGAAGGATGGGAAGAAAGCTCAGGAAGAATGGAAGAATCATGTCATTATTTGCAATGTGAAAAAGGGAATAGAGATTACAGGGGGCAAATCAGGACCGTACTCAAAGCCTGCAGTAACACAAAGCATTTTGCTGGGATCATGCCATTCTCCATAGACAATCGAGAATGGAGAAGCAGGAACCCAGCTAAGAGATGGGCAAAACACATCTCATCAGTGAAGAGGCTCACCTTGAACTGAACAGGGAGCCTGTTAGAGCTAGATTTGAAGAACGACAGTGATATAAACAGCTTGGTCTGAAGACTGGCATGAACGTGTTTAGAGCTGTACACAGCAGTTTCCACCCAAAAAGCAGTGGGACTTGAGACAGGCTCCTAGAATGTCTTTCTGAGCATTAGAGAGGATGCTGATGCAAGTAATCTCTTCCTAGCCGATGCTGCACTCAGAAAATCTTTGCCTCCCTCTCCCACGCAAAGATAGCATTCACCAGTGTTTATAACCTGAGTGCTGCCACACAGCGCTACAGACTGCGGATCGAAAAAGTGTGACTGAGAAAATCCTGTTCACATGAGCTCTTCACCAATCTACCTGAGCTCACATCACCAACAGGGAAAGGCTGAAATCCCCTGTACCAGGCCATGGGGACATGATGCAACAGGGAAGAATTTCTTATTTAAAGGGAAGCAGTAGAAAAATCTGCCCATGACAATAAGTGCAATTTTTAAAAGTCCAGGAAGCCTGTGGGGGAAAAAAGAGATCTAAGGAGGAATAAAAAAGCAAACAAAAAGAAAGGCAAGCCTGCTGGAAGACATACTCTCTTCTCACACAGAATGTTACCCTCTAGGTCCTGTGAGCTTTAGGGGGATGTTGAGTAAATGCTTGTTTTAGTACACAGCTACCAGTCATTTGTTCAGGCCTACTACAAAGAGGTGATCACAGAAAGCTGGGGGAGGAACTTGTGGAGTATATTTCCTGCTGATCCAGCAAACACAATTATGAAGAAAAAGAGAATCCATTCTGAGAGCAGCGTGAAACTCTTGTGAGCAGGATCATTCGCATCTCACATGGTCGAGGGAAAGGAAAGGGCAGCAACTCCTTAATGAATAAAAATAGCCACTTATGCTTCCTTCTCGTATATGCTGGGCATATGCTCTCCAGTATCCAAACAGCAAGATTTATTTGCAAGATTCATCCCTCTAAAAAAAGTAATTTCACCTAAAGATATAGCACTTTTTCTAGAGACTTTCAAGAGTGCTGAGACTTTAGAACTGTCATTACTTTGAGGACATCATGTCAACTAAACTCTGTACTTTAAAGTTTTAGAGCTGCAGTATTTCCTTCCTTGAAATTCCTGTACTACTATATTTTTTAAAGTACTTGTAGCATGCAAGAACACACTAGCTTTCTTGGGAAAATTGAACACTTTTCAGTCTCCCAGTTCTTCATAAATTGTATATGTGCCAGGCAAAGCTTCACTGAAATGCAGCCACCTTCAGGGTAAACAGCAGCAAGTCATTCATAGGATTCAGCATAGCACTGGAAAGGACAAAAAGAGGAGAAGGAAGCGTATTTTGCCTGAAAGGTCAGCAGGGGAAATCTAAGTATAAACTGCTAATCTAAGTATAAGCTGGCCACAGCAGAATACTGCAGGAGAGGAAAAGGTTGGGGCAAAAAGAAAGAAAACTGTGATGGGAAAGAGAATAGGAATAAAAGTGTTACACAGTTTTCTTCCTAGCCACAGAGATCTCCTGTTTCAAAGTGATCTGCTGTAGATTCCAGTGATTAGAGAGAAAGAACACAATTAATATGTATTTCAAATGCATTTAATAAAGTACACTCTAGCTGATGGTACTCTCCTCAGCAGGTCCAGGCACAGAGCACAAAGAGAAAGGGGCCTCAGGCATTCACATCAGGTCGCAGTTTTAAATAATTTTAAAACTAGGGCAAGATGCCAAATCTTACCTCAAGGTGCTACATTCAGATAGACATGTCAGCAAAAATGCCAGGTTTGGTGTATACAAGATGACCATTGATACACACGGCTCCAGATGAAACAGTGACTTACTTTTTTAGCCAGAGTTTACCACTTTTGAGTAATAAACCTGGAGCTTCATCTCAGCAAGGGTCACTAAGACTAAACTCAGATCTAGTGTATAGGAAACACCACTGAATGTTACACGAGAAGGTAAGTTAGTATTCTATTTGTTTGTTGTGCCAAAATCATAAAAAGTCTTCTATTGGCTTGTTGTGCCAAAATCAGAAAACCTTATTGGTTGCTTGTACAAAATGTATTTTAAAAAACCAACCAACCAAACCAAAAAACCCAACCAAACAGCAACAACAAATAAAGTGAAGTGGGCAACTCTTGTTCCCAGCACAAACCCCTCTTATTTTCAGCTATGCACCTATGTCAGTGATTTGCAGTTTTTCCCATGGGCAAATCAGCCACTTGGGATTTATAGAAGATTGTTCTCTGTAGATCTTGGAGCTATTTTGATGGCAGTCACGTATCATTTTACAGACAGGGAAACTGAGGAACACAGAGATATGACTTGGCCATGTGTCAGAAGACAACAGGTTTCTATTCCCATTCCTTTCCAGGACCCCTTTTCAGAAGAGAGGCAGGATCATGGCACAGTCTTGCTTTTGTGCAGTTCACCTGCTGCAGACAAATTTTCTAAGTCCCAGCTCGGAGCAAAAAATCTTACTGCTGGCTAGTTCACAACACACCAGGCCTTAGCAGCACAGAGGTCCTGAGTTTGCTGCAGGCAGGCAGGCCTGCTCTTTTTCAGCAGCAGAAAGGTCTACTCAAGCTGCCCACGCATGTATGATGAACTCATCACAAAAGCAATCAGGCATTAATTTGGTCAATCATTCCTGTCACAGGGAATACAGTTCTTCAACTAGACTGTTTGATGCAAGACTCCAGCTAAACTGAAGGACTGAAAAAATGCCTCAAAAGGTACCAGTCTACGGAACAGAAGTAGGACAATTTAGATATTGACTCATCCATACCTCTTTTTTTTCTTCTTCTTCTTTTTTTAAAGAAAAGCTTACCCGAGAGTTAAGTAGAAACAAAAATAAAAAGCGTTAAAAAATTAAATCATGTCTTCCAGGCATTAATAATAAAAAGGCAAACCACCCTCCAATCCTTCTCATTTAGAGGAGTATTTATTTGGAGTTTCTGTTAGGCGGCTGCATGCACTGCATGCATCCTGCTTCACTGAAGAAGAGCCTTTTTGAAGCATCACTTGACTTTGTTTTAAATATCTTGCTACAGTTTCCATTTTAGCTCTGTGAGATGATTATTTTCTCTCCAACTGAAGTTATACAGCAGTTGAAAATGCTGATGGCTTAACTGGTTTCCTTTTTTTTTTTTCCCTCTCCATAGCAGCCCTGAGGGGTTTTAACTCTTTCTTGCAGCACTGAAATCCTGCTTTTGGAGTTCAATGTTTAACTCGCGCTGGGAGACTCATAAATATTCGGAGTCACTCTCTCCCTCTCTGTTTGATTAGGAAATGAGCCTTTAACTCAATGTAATCCCCAAGCCATTAACAAAAAAGCCCTCAACAGCTCCACTATTAGAATTTCACTCCTAGCCCACAGAGGATTGAATTAGATTAACATAACTACCCACAATCTGAGTTTATTTTCTGTGCCAGATAGAAATGTGTCTTCAGGAAAGGAAAAGGAGAGAGCTGGAGAGCAAGCATAGCATAATGAAATGTAAAAATAGATGAGAAATAGATGGACAGATGTACAGGTGAAGTGATAAAAAAGGTAAGAGAGAGAGATAGCTACACAGTGTTTAATAACTGGCTGGTGGCTTTGGGGGGTTTATGCAGAAGGCCCCTCAAAACACAGAATTGTTTCAAGAAGAGTATTTTTATCCTGCTTGTGTTTACTTCATATTCTCAGGGATTTACAGTGAGACACCTGAGCATGCTGTACTCCAGACACCTGTGCAGCAGATTTGGCACAGGTTTTATTTATAATTCCCAAGAGATGTCATACTCAGCAATGAAAGGAGAGGCGTGGAAAAGAGAATCTGCATGTCAGTCATTACTTTGCAGTCAGAGAAACAAACTAGGATGAAACAAAAGACGTTTGTTGGGGTTTTTTTAAAGGAATGAAAAAAAAAAAAATCCTGCAACAGCATATGTACAGTAAATCAGTTCGGAGGTTGATAGGTGTTTAGCCCACAAAATGTGAATCATTAGCGAAGCAGAAACCAAATAATAACCACTTTCTGCTACATAATGCATCAGTCTTCCCTTTAACCACAGGTAACTCCTTCCCTCCAAATAAAAGTGGTCCTATAAACCATTGATTTTTATGCCACAGGACAGTAGGTGCTTGGTTGTTTTTTTTCCAAAGCAGTAATTAAAAGATATGGCAGGATTAACAGGGCAAAAGACTCACATGTGGTTGAAAGAAAAGGATAAAGTCCAGCAATTGTGTGGACACAACTATAGAATAGTCCAAACAAATTCTTAAGACTGAATCTTTTATAGCTTTATACGTGGGAGACTTCTTTGGGAATGCTCGGATTTCTGAAAAAATGGATGGTAAATGGGAGGGGGGTGGGGGGTTTGCAGGAATTTCCAGCCACAGTCATGCTAATATTGCTTTTGTGTAGTGAAGAAAATAATTCAATTTTTTTTTCAGCAATATCTCTTGGTTTTTGATTTTCAGTGGGACCTCAGACCACCTATATGATAGATTCTTTGTTAGTTACAGAGTCAGCAATTTTCGTCCTTTAATGCTTTTCAGAAAAATCTGCTCTCCTTTCATTACAAAATAACATTGCACTATTACAGAGAAGCAATAAATGGTAAAACAAACAGAAAAGGACTTAAATAATTTAAATATGTTCATTTTTAAGTAAAGCAAAAAGCCTTAATAATCAAAATGAAGCTTCATATGATTAGAACAATCAGGCTTACAGTTTTGTTTTATTTGGGAGAAAAAAGCTTTATAGGAGGCAATGTGTTTTAACGATCTTTTGGGGCATTATTTGGGCAAATTAATTCAGCTGGTTTATCCACATTCTCCTAAAAGCCTTCCTTATATCAGAATTCTAGCTGAATGATGGAGTATTCATATCAGTGGTTAAAAACTTAGAAAGTATCAATACGTAGTCAACATTTTTTATTCTTAGGACTTAAGCTAAATGCTTTAAGTATTATAAAATGTACATCAAAGAAAAGCAAAATAAAGAACTAAAGAAGAAGCCTATTTGTCACCCTTCTACGGTCAATCCAAGCAATTCATCTATCAAGTACTCCTCAGAACCTGATGTTTTAAATGTAAGGCAGCTCTGGTTTTATTATTCTATTTTTATTAGGCACTTGTTCCTCCAAATTATTTTAAGTTTAGCTTCATTTTATTTGTTGTTACCTTCAAAAATGGTAAATTGTGGGGGGAAAAAAAAGTTTTATAGAACAAATATTTAGTGATAAATTTATGCTAAAAAACTTGACGTACCAGAATTAAAATTGTAATATTAAGGTTTTGGGGGGGTAGACATAACAGGGTCATTTTCCCACACTTAGAAATAAATATAAATCCTAAATTTTGTCAAAAGATGTAACACAAACCTCCGAAGCAAAAACGTGAAACAAGAGAAACCTCTTACATTTTGACAAAAAAATATTATACTAAAGCTATTAATAAAAAAAACTGGGACTAATTATTGTTCTCCCTCTCTTCGTATTTCTACTAAAAGCTATTAACAAAAAACAATTTCTGACTAATTACTGTTCTCCCTCTCTTAGTATTTCTGTTAACAAAAATACTCCAAAAATATATCATTGTTTAAACATTTTGCATCTTAGCTGCTTTAAAGCAAACATCTGGTTGGTGATGAGAGAGTAAGTTTCTTCTCTGATTATCACTGTGCCAACTTTGCAAAGACTTGCACCCCTCTTTTGTCATTGAAGATACTTCAGTTGCTTTGGGACTTTTAAAATTAAAGAAACATCAACTGCTCAATGATAAACTCCTTCAGTAAAAGCAAAATTTCATTGTATGTGTCTGCTAAGAAAAGATTTGATATGCAGCTGGGGGGGGGTGTTGGGTTTGGGGTTTTTTTAATAGAGGAAAGGTTGCCGCTTGGTTCTTTTAAGACAGGACTGCTAAAGTTTCCAGGTTTGCCTTTACCAGCATGGGATAAATAGCACCTGTCCTTGGTAAGCCCTTAAGCAGAGTTACGTTATACATTGACCTTTTTGGAATGCCAGCAAACCTGACTGTTTCTATTCCCAAAACAAAACTGTTCCACTCAAACTTTCATTTACTTATTTCCAGAGGAAAAAGCCACACTCAAATAGAGAAACCGCCTGATTTCTACAAAGTTCTGAACCAACTCCTCTCCTTGTGGGTCGCACTGACCTTCCTTTGACAGAGTGAAAGTAGAAAAAAATTTTTACCCTTAACTGTACCAAGATGCTGCCATAATTTTTAGACCAGATAAAAGGATTCATGCAGAGGAACGTTTGGATTAAAAAAACAAAAAACAGAAAACCAAAACAAAACGTGAGCCCATAAATGCAATAAAAGGTAGAAGTTCGCTACTTACATGCTGCAGGCTGAGAGATGAGGCTCGAGGCTGGAGTAGAATTTCCCTTGCCCTCAGGTGTTTCTAATTGCTGATTAAATATCTTTTGGTTCTGCCTGCACCAGCCGACAGTCCCCTCTGCGTCTCTGCCTCTCTTTGTGACTAGGACACAGTACTCTGAGTCCCAACCTATAAATAGATCCCAGCTCTGTGATTGATATAACAGGCAGCTGACAAAAAAAAAAAAAAA
>VXBT01006382.1:406116-428242 GCA_013400235.1 Oriolus oriolus
AAGAGAAGAAAAAAAAAAAAAAGAAAAGAAATAACCAGGTCTTAAGCAAGGCAGCAAAAGCTGGGCTTTTAACTCTGCACTGTGCCCAGGGAGGAGTCCCCCACAGTCACCCGTGGGCATCAGAAAGAGAAAGTGCAAGGCAATTACTTTCCCAGCAGCATTACAGCAACTTGAGGCATGTAAAGCAAATGAACAAAATTCACTGCACAAAGGAGAGGGAAAACACAACTAGCAGACTGCATCCAACTCTTCTGCAATTTAACAAAAATAAATGCCATTTTCAAAACAAGTTGGGAATTCTGACAGAACGAGAGAGGAGTTCAGAGTTGAGTTCTGGGGGTTGGTCCAGGCATGCTTGTATTTGTGCTACAGAATAAACTAGTGGGTAGGTTGGCAATTTAACAGCTCGGCAGTCTGCTTAGGGTCTCTGCCCACAAACACTATTTGATGAGGTTGTTCCTGCAAACAAAACTGAGGGCAGTGATGGTACCTCCCTATTGACTCAGCAAAAGTTACTTAGCTCTAAAGGACCTGAACCCTCATTTCTGCTTGCATCCTTGGCTGCCAGGAGAAAGTGATGAGTTACAGATATCAGCAAAGCTCTTTTAACAGAGGCTGAGCTGGGAGCCCACCATCTGGACAGTGACTTGAGAGAACACATCACAAATGCTTCTGGTCTGGTCCTCATCACCTGACACAGGGGTAATGGTCCTGGATTTTCCCACATTTAGTCCCTACAGATTCTCCTGTTAGAGCCCCAGTCAGGCCAGGCCAGTAACTTCCAGCAGGCAGCTGGCTCTCCAAGCCTTTGCCAGCTCCTAGATATTCATCATCTCCGGTAGAACCTTAGTGATGAGGGAGCTTCATAGCAAATGGAATCAAAGGCAAGGCAGCTAATGATGAAAACCAGTAGGAGAATGGGGAAGAAGAGGGAGAATAGCAGGCAGGGAGAGGCAAAACAGCTTTCATGACACTGCTGTCTTTGGCAATATCTCCTACAATCAACCCTAGCACCACACTCACTTCTGCTGGCAAAAGTACTAGTGCAGACAGGGTACCAGACCCACCAGCCTTCTTTTCAACATATTGCTGGGCTTGCTTGAGCTGAGATGGTGAAGAAGTGCTAAACTCCTAAAAAGCAGGATAAAATCCTCAGGCACCAAGCCCGTGCTGAACTCCATGGTTCTCTGGCTCAGTGGCTAGCAGTACCTGAACTATTTAAGCTAGTTTAGGCACGTCTACACCGCACTGCAGCTGCTGCTGCTGCTGGAGTAAAGAAAGTTAGGTCAACAAGAGCAGCTATCCCAAATCAAGGCAAGGACCCACCACATCATAGCCAAGGTCTCATTCAACTTCAGCTATTGATTATATAGGAAGATACAGTAATTTACTCTTTTTGGGCCAAATCCTGCTGCATGCTTAAGTCACTTCATGTCAATGTGTCTAAGCTGGTAGGATTTAGTCAAGGAGTTTTACAAAAAAATGCAATTTTTCCTGGAGAGGGGCCTGATGAAGCACTTGGCAAAGACTCATGATGTTTAATCATTTTCCTCAGTTGAGCTACTGTCCTGTGTGAAGTCTGGCTTGTTACTTTATCACAGCTGCATATCCCTCAGCTTTAAAAAAAACAGAGATAACAATACTTAACACTGCACTTTAAAGCACTTTGATATCTACAGATGAAGACCTACAAATGAAGAGGGGGAAAAAAGTATCTGACAGGCTGAACTCCAGCATGGAAACACGCCCTCAGCTGCCTGCTGGATTCTGGTCCTTCACCTAGTTGAACCAGATCTCAGATCAAAAATTACCTGATAAACAAAGAAAAATTTTATTTCTGCCCTCTAATTTGGGCTGGCTAGTACAAGATATTTTGGGCTTTAATACCGAAAGCTGTAAAACATTTTGAACTACCCATTGCCATCAGAAGGAATTTTAGACACTCAGTACACAGAATAATCAGGCTGAGGCATGGCAGATGAAGGCAGATCAAGGTCCCAAAACCTAAATCCAGAAGTCACTTTTGAAAAACTCAGCTTTAACTGTCGGACTGTTCTTTGCTGTTATATATTGCTGACATCCAAAGTTCTTCAAATACTCTGTCAAGCCTTGTATTGTATAGAAAAGCATCATCCCTGCCCCCTTACGTTGTCATGGGCCAAACTGATGCTCGGGTGGGAAAACCCATGATGTAGTCTAAATCACAAGGACTTTTTGGGCATGTCTCAAGCAGGTAGCTGGGAGGTTCTATTCAGTTCTTAGGTCCACGTCCAGTGCTTATCATTGGCATCCCATACCTGCACAGCACAGGAACTCCTGGGCACACAGTAGCACCCCATTCTTCCACTTTCTGCTTGAAGGGTGAAGGGAGGAGGTCTTGACAGCATGCCACAGTTAGCTACTACAAATGAACCTCGAATGGAGTCAGCATTCCTCCATCCTTCCTCTCTTCCTTTAGACAGCAGGATGTATGACTGTAATTGCTCCTCAGTGGGGTACCCAGCAATCCAGAGAAGATCTGCTTCAGATAAAACTTCAAACACAAATTCCCCGCCCCCACTGCCAGCACCCTTGTGCACAAACACCACTTCATTCCAGACTCCAGACTCAGGGTGAGGCAGGGAAAGAATCCAAGAGTGGAGGCCATAAGACTGAATGCCCACTCAAAACGCTGCAAAAAGAAAGCCAGAAGATTTCAAAAGCACCTTCAGATACATTAATAATAATTAAAAAAAACAAACAAAACCAACATTAGTGAGTTGTAGACTCTATGAAGGCTCACCTCTTTCCTTGAGGTACCTAAGTACAAGCCGTTGTAAAGAGCAAGTGCAGTTTTACAGTATTTTCTACTTGTTGCTTGGGAAAGTATTTTTTAAAATGCTTCTTGCTAGGGCCACTTTGATCATGCACCTGTATTTCAGTCTCAGATCCTCAAGTCTATGGTGGAGGTAAAATTTCAGTGCTTAATTTCCTTCAGACACAGAGTTTGAGTCTTGCACATATAAATCTGGGCAGAATTCACTCAGTTGCATGCAAGCTGTTATAGAGGAATGCAAAATATACTTTCCTTTTAAAGACAAAAACAAACAAAAATTCATGATACCTTTTTTTAGATAGGGCCAAAGCAAAATCAGTTGAAGCTTGAAAATACTGGTCAAATCAATGGAGTCTTCCAGTTCCCTCCACCCATACATTAAACCACACAGATAATCTTTGTCCCTTCCCCTGTGAGCCTCAAGATGCTTTGCTGCAAATCAGATTTACGTGTTGTAAGTTTAGACCTCGAAGTCACTGCTACTTTCATATTAGGAAATGCAGGTATGAATACAAGTATTAAAAGATAAACTGAAAGTCAGTTTTGCAGTTTCCAAACTATGAAGTGGTTTGCAGCCACAAACTATAAAGAATAATTATAACACACAATAAAAAGTTTCTTCATCAGAGTCACACTACATGGAAAGAGCCTCACAACCCCAAAATTTCTGAACAGCTGCATTAGTGCCCTCCTGGATTTGGTGAGGTGTGAATTGCAGATTTCAAACAGGGATGACTTACACTCCAGAAGAGATGTTCTAAAATATATATATTTATTTATATATATATTTATATTTATATATATAAAATATATAGAAATATATATATATTAGAAAATTTATATAATATATATAAGTTATATATATATAAAATATATAATTTTTACATAAAGGAAATAAATGTAAAAAACCCCAAACCAACAAATCTTTTCTAAGACTGTGAAAATTACAAGACAAAAAGTAAAAGATAAAAGAATGAAAAAGTTTGAGTAGCAACTCTCTTCTGGATGCTTGGCACACATAGTATGACTCCTAGATCTAATAGGTAGTTAAATATACTATGAATTTTGATACAAAGTAGATAGTCTGAAAAACAGCCCTTGCTCAAGAGGGAAATGCTGATATTATTGTAAGGAGTTTAGTTGTTTTAATTCCTTGTTTGATTTTAGTGCTATAAACTTCATATTGCTTCAGTATTATTTTTCTGTGCAACCAATATCCATAGCAGGGCATTTTTCTTGCACACACTGAACACAAAGTTCATATGTTTGCATCCACTTTTTTCATGTACTCTCCAGGATGGTGCATGCCATGTTGCCACGTCAAGTCTCTGTCATCAGCAGGGAAAGTCACACTGTTCTGTTAATACCCTTGTAAACCTTGCTCCTTCTTTAGTTCCTATATATTTTGCTATTTTTCAGGAATGTGAAAATGACTAAAACTTTAACTCAAGTCCCCTAGCAGATTTAGCCATTCCAGCTAAAGATGTTATCTGGTGGCCAGCTGGAGATTAGGACTCTAGCAGTTCTTTGGCAGAAGGGAACCTGCAAACTTTCTGAATGGCTACAAGTAAAGCACGTCAGGCTGGGACTAAGGAACTTTCCTGGATCAGGCAGCACCCAAATCTCTTCTTTCATTTTCAGACCTGTGGGCAGAGAAAAGTCTGCACCTGGCACAGCTATTTGTAGAATTAGACTGTGGAGAGGCACCGTCTGTGGCTGCTCAAGCAGAGGTTATGCCATCAGCTTGAAGAAGAACAAGAGCAAGCACAGAAGAATGCTCCTCTCCCTCGTTTTTCTGAGTCCACCAGTAATAACAACACACTAATGAAAAATAGCTTGGCCTGAGCAACAAAACACATACCAGAGTGCATTCAGAGACTATCCAGAGCAAGCGTTCTGTTCTACATGTACACACAGAAATAAAATCTGTAAGGATTTAACTAAATCCTGCAAGCACTAGGACAATCATATGCTGCATTACATTTAAATACACAGCCTTTGTCAGTCTATCACATACAGTATGATAACACAGTCTCTTCTCCCCTTACCTCACTTAGATCCATACTAAACTTTCACTCCTACTACACAGCCTTTGACTAAAAGGGCTTCTGTGTTTACACCCATGCAAAAATAAAATAAAAACAGAATAAGAATTCTTGGATGTACTCCTGCCTAAATTATGCAACCACGATATTCACTCACTGGAAACCACCACCATCCTCTTCCAGCTGCAGGCTGCAATGCTTTCCTCCAGCACTGGGCTGTCAATTGCATCATTTGGGGCAAGCACCTTCTGCACTCTCCATTTGCTGCAGACGCTTTGCAGAAACTCATCCACTGTTGTTGTACCACTTGCCCAGGACCTTGTTTAGCACCAGCAAGTCCACACCTGTGCTGGCAGGGCATTAGCTGTGCACTCAGACAAATCTCAAAGCAGCCCGGCAGCCTACTACGGTCAGCTTCAGGCAAGAGATAGTGTTTCATGCTCTCAGTGACCTTGGCATGGTGGGGAGGGAAAGGAAGCATGGTAACTGTCATAATAGAGCTGGTAGCAATTTTGATATCAGTAGAAGGAGGACAAAGTGAGATTTAAGCCAGCTCTGGTGCCAGATAAAATAGAGACCAGGATTGCCAGAAACAGCTTCCCCTTGGGTTTTTATTTTGTTCTTAGCTCAGATTCCTTCAGACAACTTCTACAAAACCCAAACAACTACATTATAACCACAGACAGGCCTAACCATGATGTCTGGCTCCAGATCAAAACTCCTTACAACCAGAGTGTTAGCTCAGCTCCCTTGAAAAAGCATCACCATTTTCCAAATTCGTGTCTCAGGGAGGCTGTTAGTGCTTTCTCTTCTCCTCTCCAGGGAAAGGCTCCACACTCTTTGTGTGTCTTGCTTGATTAAAAGATACATTTAAAAAAATAAAAATGAAGGAAAATAACTGATTAAGTTCCTCAGAGGAGAGGATATTCTGCTTGCAGACACCCAGATGAGGAATAAGCTTTTCTAGGAGAAGCCCTCTGCATGCAAGCTGAGGGGTTCCATCTGCCTCCATTTCCCCTGAGGACATGCCAGTGGGCTGGCACAACTCAGCAGAGCTCTCGAAAGAAAGTGAGGTACCATGCAAATTGTGCAGCTTCTAAAGTGAGAAAAGACTAATTCTGCAGTGGGTCCTACATGAGACCCCTCCAAAGCAACACCGTTGATCTCAGTCCTGCCTGACCTCCCAGCCACATCAATCGTGTCTGAAAGAGCCCTCATCTCTGCCCTGGGGACTCTCACCAGTCTAAGGAGAAGGTGCAGCTCTTACCCCTGTCAAAATACTATCAGCCAAGTGTCATTCAGCATACCCACACCAGGTGTCTGTGGCCAGGTGTGGGCTGTAGGGTGAGGAGAGGCCAGGGCTATCCCATGCCTGATACAGCCTGTTCCAAATGGCTCCAACCTGCCCACCACAGGGCACAGCTGAGCCCCTTGGCCAAGATGGTGGTGCCTGAGGGAAAACGTGTAAGAAAGGGCAGAAAACACTGCACAGGCAGTGAGGAGTGAGAAATGGCCCCATGGGCACTCAGGTCAGAGCAGGGGGGGAGGAGGTACTCCAGGTGCTGAAGCAGACAGTCCCCCCGTGCCCCTGCTGAGGCCACGGTGCAGCAGGTGGATATTTCCTGAAGGAACTGCAGCTCGCAGCTGGCCAAGGTCAGCCCACCACAGTGTGTCACAACAGATTGAAAAAATCTGCTTCGTTCAGTAGCTCTCCCTCTGTACTCAAGACCGAGGCAAGCAAGTGCTCCTGGCCAGGTGATCTCTGGGTGATGTTGTTAGGGCTTCTGTGCCAGGCTGGATATGCCACAGGGATAGGTAGGAGAAGATAGGCAACCAAAAGTAACACTGAACAGTACTGGAAACTGTCCTGATATTATGGGAGAGGTTATTCTCCCACACAGATCACCCCAAAACCCTACCAACAACTCCTGACTAATGAGGAAATGAAACAATTGTGCTTGGGAGGCACTTGAGGGCACGCATGACTTCCACAGACACAGCCAAGTGTGTGCAGATGCCTGCCTCAATTCCCTTGCTGGCAGTGAAGTTTGGCCACCGTAATACACTCCCTCACTGAGGGTAAATCTAACATGAAATGGCTGGCTAAGCATTACCCCCACAGAAATCTCCCCAGTATGTAAAGCTACAACAAGGTTCCCTTGCACCTCTAGGGGAACAGGAATCTGCATTTCCAACTAAAGCCTCTCAGCTCTGTGTCATCTAAAACCACTTCTGAGGCCACTACATGGCTGCCAGGCCTTTGGCAGAGAGCTCTAGGCCCTTGTAAAATGTTGAACAGGTACAGACCCAGGTGGTATCCTTCTCTCCCTTGTCTCTCTTTCTTTCTTTAGGCTGAACATCGCAAGTTCTGCTGAACTTTGGCTCAGCTTCATCTTAGCAGTAAGTGTGGTGGTTTCCTCCTCTTCACTGCAATTCTGTTGCAGTCTTCTTTGCCTCCTCATTCCATCACCTCAAGTCCTTCTTCATCTCAGTGTTGCCAGTCACCTCTGAAAGCTCTTCCAACCTGGAGCCTTCGTGCTCTGCAGCCTGGAACACCTCAAAACTCAGAGCATTTCCTCTTTAAGAGAGCGGAGAGAGGGGAGGGAAAAATGGAAAGAGCCTTTTCTTTAAATGTAGTTACCCATATGTGCAAGAAAAAAGAGTTTCACAAAAGGATTTAGCATTCCTTTCCTCTGCTCTCCAGACAGCCAGAAACTCATCTCCTCAGCACAGAGCTCATCCCAAATGAAGAAGCAAGGCTACAGCACACAGAGGAGGCAAGCTGCAGGGGAAGTCTGTACAGCTGCAGAGCTTTACTGCTTGTTTCAGTCACTCAGGACTTGGTCTGAAGATGCTTTGCGCTGAGAGAATGTGAAGGAAGGGAGACAGACATGGGCACAGCAGAGAGGTGGAAGTGCCAGGGAGTACCGGGACAGGGTGCCAGGTGCTCAGACTAGTGCACCACAGCTGTCCCCACAGTCTGATGGAGCCATGTGCTGCCAGCCAACAGAATGTGAGGCTGAGAAAGAGCCAAAACTCCAACAGGTTCTCTGCAGACAATCTTATGCAAGTGCCATGGAGAGCATCCCCCTTGTAATGCCCCTGTGGCCTTCTTCCCCCTCCTCCTCCTCTTCAGTGCTCCTGGAAGTGCTATGGACCACTTCTGGGCACAAAGGTATCCTGCAGGTCATCACAGGCATTCAAAGCTGCTGGAACCTGAGCTGGAGATCAGGTACAGCACAGTCCATAGCAAGCTATATTGCCCTCCATACTCCCCTCCTCCTCCCCACCCTCACCTACCCCCTGTAAAAAATGTCACATTTACCAAGGCTTAATAGTGAGAAGGGGGAAAAAAATCTGTCAAATTATTAACTTGAAGTGGATTTACCCAAAGCCCCTTGGAAACAGCTGCTTGAGGAAGGTTTCTGACGAGCCCGTGTTCCAGATGCAGACATTTGGTTGCTCAGTCCCTTGCTGTTGCTTTAGTCTGTGCTCTTGCCACACCTGGACCTGTCCTCACCTGGAATAACCAGTCCCTTCCATCGCTTCTGCCTAGGGCCCTGCTGCTGTTGGGAGGTGAGGCCCAGCTCCTCTTCTGTTCCCTCCCTTAAGGAATGTGTCACGGGCATGGCCTCACACACTCATGCACCGCCTTGCTGCGGCTGCCCACTGAGCACAGGGAGGAAGATCTAAAGCACTCACAGTAGATTCTTCCCTGACACATCATGTACCACACAACTGCCCTGTGCTTACGAGCTTGGGGAAAAAAACCCACTATGAAATCACAACCTTCCTTTATCGCTTCTGTGCAACAATAAGCTCTGTGCCAGAAGTGCTGGATTCAGCCCCGTGCACGTTTTCGAGGCTGGGCAGCAGTCTCACTTTGCAGCCAGTCCCATTTTTATGCCACACAGCAAATAAGGGTACATTAGCAAAACAAAGCTATACAGGGCTACTTGAGTGTGCTCTGAATGAGCTGGTTTGGGTTTCAGCCAAAAGACAGCCTCATTCATGTGGACTTTATATCCAGATGAGATACAGGCTATGTTAATTCAAATGCAAAGCACTATGAGATTGTATCTAGGCTGAGTTATCACTGAGTTAATACACCTTAAGTAATATAGACAAGAACAGAACCTCTCATTCTTGAATACATTACGTGCATTGCCACGAGATCCTGGGATTCATTTGCCTGGTGAAACCCCATGGAAACTTGAAGGACAGACTACTGTCTTCTCTTTGGAAGCCTGTTCTCCAAAGCTATTGTGCTACATACGCTTCATTCTTCCAAAGAAATTTCTTTTTGGCACTTCATCAGATGGCACAATTCACATTTTTAAATTTGCAAAAATGGGATGTTAGAAAACATATAGCCTGTAGAAATGTTTTCATGTCTCCTTCTTAACTTTTCAAAGAAAACAGTCCATGTATAAAAAAAAAAGTTAATTTATTTTTCATTTTCTCACTGGTCATTAGGCAGAAAATGAGACTCTAATTTAGAGACATGTGGACTGCTGCTTGTAATCATGGGGTATTTCATATTTCTTGACTGTGTTAGCAAATTCTTCATGAAAATACTTTCCTAAATCTCAGTGGTTCTCTTACGAAATTTAACAAAACACTCATTTTTTTAAGAATTATTTTCAGGTCTCCTGCGTTAACTACTATTGTTCTGAGTGGCGGCAGCAATCTGGAGAAATTGTTACTCACTCTGGAAAAGCTTAATCAAAGAGCAAACAAGCAAACAAGACTTGACACCCAAGTCACAAGGAAGCAGTCCCTTGCCCTGAACTGCTCATTCATTCCCTCCTTCAAAGGTGATTTCTTCAGCCTGGCTCTCCATAAATGCAAACTCTTACTCAGCTCCTTCTTCAGAATGTGTGAGACTGTGCAGAGAAACTGCCTCTGCATTGCTACATTATGTTTGCAAAATGTTACCTGTTACCCTCGCAAACACTGTTAAGTGAGTCACGCACAGCCTCAGTGGTCTATGTAATGGCAAGGTTGCAAACCAAAGCTCTTCGGCCATTACCTTTATTTAGTGTTCAGAGCAAGCAAAAGTAAGGAAGTTCATGGACAAAAATGTCATTAAGGTTGTGCCATGACAGAGATGACTACATAGGTACTGTACATCCCTGAGACTTAATG
The DNA here is from genome assembly GCA_013400235.1 of Oriolus oriolus. NCBI lineage: Eukaryota > Metazoa > Chordata > Aves > Passeriformes > Corvidae > Oriolus > Oriolus oriolus. The sequence continues at coordinate 416,125 of VXBT01006382.1, forward strand.
TTTCCAGATGCCTCATAAATGATAATTTTTACTTCAACTAATTACAGACATGCTGTGGTGACTCCCCAGACAGACTTTTATGTTATTGGTCTTATTATTATTATTATAAGCAGCATTCAGAACCTGTAGTCCTTTGACACTTAGCACCACGCATATGTAAGTATGCAAATATGGTCTTTACTGCAAATACTTTGTAATTTGAGGCCTCGTTCGCATCATTTTTGTAACTATCAAATGCAAATGTAACTATCCCACTTCAGAAGAATGATTTTACAAGAATATTTCACTGAAAAATGTTATGTAACTATAACCACATTTATGTTAGTCAAGCTCACATCTCCGAAGAACCCATGCTGAACTATGTCGTACCAAAGTAATATTCCTGCTAGAACTATATCAGGTTGACTATACTGGGATCCAAAATCACAGTGAAACCAGTACTCAAAGAGTCTGATGAAAACTGGGGCACGTGTAAGTTGAGGGCAGAAGATACAGTCAGAACAGACATCAGCAATTTTATATCTGCACTTCTACTTAACTCCTTTAAGAATCTTCTATCTAAAACAAAGACGCCTTGTTTGCAATAGCTTTCTCTGTTGTGTTTGACTGGCTTTTTAACTCCATTATACTGAGGCTGCATTGTTACTCACCTCTTACTAAATTCCGGGGAATCCACATGAATTAGTAGCATTACGAATGTCCAGAAAGAAGGGAGCTCATGCTTTACTATTCACTAGAGAATCTGTGAGACACTGACTAACCAATGGATCCTCTTATGCACTCACAGTAAGATGTGAGCCTCAACTGAACTCTTCTGTAAGTGGGGCATTTGGACAGTCCCTGTCCCATGTGGATTTCTTGGACTCTAATAAGCATGAGCTCATTCTGCAGGCTTTCCCTAAGGTATAATAACAAGGTCTCTACCTGTCACCTATTTCATGAAACTTGTGTGAACTTAATACCTTTCAGACTCTGACTGGGTGCAAAATGCATTCGAAATTAGATAACAGATTCAAAAGCTACACAGACTTACCCAGTGCAATCACACACTCAGTATTCCCTTAGAAAAGCAGGCCAAACAATAAATTCAAATTAAACTGACAGCGCATTTTTCTAAGGAACACAGTTATCTGTATTTAATTTTCTTTAAAAACAAAACAAAGCCAGACAGACAAACAACATCTGCAATGAAACAAGGCCAAAGAGAGCTGGATGTGGAATCAGGAGCCCTCACCTGTGCAGTGCTCGGCTTCTTCCTGCTTCACTCTTCTTGTGCTGCCATATCCCTCCTTGCTGATGAGCATCATCCCACTTCAACCCTACCCTGCCTTTTGTGAAGCATAGGAAAAGGGTAGGCAAGGGCTTCCTGAGTGCTCCTGGATTCTGTAATTGGTGGCAGATTTAGGGCTAACAGTTTCCTTGGCCCCTGAGATGTGCACGGACTAACAACGATCTTTCACATGCTGACAAACTGTCACTATTGTGCACAAACCTCTGGAACTGAAAGCCAAATTATTCTTCCAGATTTCATGCCTCTTTTTACCAGTTTCTCTGTTTCAAACCACCCCTGTTCACTCTAGATCTCTTAGGGAACTTGAGGGTTTGAAGTGGTGACGGTAGGCTACAACCTGGATAGCTTTTTTCCTTCCGTACTCTTTTACTCCAAGGAGGGTGGGTAGATCCTCTGCACGTTCCAATACTAGACAGGTTTCTTGGAAGAAAATGCAGCAGACAGCTACATTCTCTAGAGGCAGATGACAGGATAAATAGATCTGGATTGTGCTGGTCCCATATGAGGTATCAATTCTATGTCTTTGTCTTATCACTCCATTCCTCCCGCTTCACAAACCCAAAACACTTTCTCTGAATAATCACAACTGCACTGATTTCTTCCCTCTGCAAGGGAGCCAGGAGCCTGCACTGATATTTTTAGGTAACCCACTTGCTCTGTTTTCTTTCCCCTCTGTGAATAGATCCTTCACTTATTCTAACCCATAATCTCACATACATTTCTTGTCTCTTTCTTGTTCTGGCACTCACTGAGAACTGCAAATGCAGCACCTACTGCTTACATGCAGGGCTACACTATCTCTTTATGCTGGGGTTTTCTTGTGTTTAGCCCTCTGCCAGGGCTGAACCAGAAGTACATGACCAGATGTACAGAGCTAGAGACTGCAAAAAGACCTTGACAAAAGTAGTAAGTGGCTGAATATGATATAGAAAGCCGAGAAAAAATTCCAATTAATATTTTTATGATTATTCATCAAAGCTGATAAAGATCCCATTCCAAAGGAAGAGGGGTAAAAGACCCAGCCAGCAAAGGAAGGTAATCTACAACCAAAGAAGTTTCTCATCTAAATTCTCTCCTGTTTCATAGTGACAGTTGGCATAAAATATCATTGCTCTGACATGAGGAAGCCTTGGTGCCAAGTTTGTGGAACTATGAACACAAAACCAGTAACAAGGCAGGAGAGGATCAGTCAGTCCTTTTGTGGCTGTGTCCAACCCACGCTGCTGCTGTCTCCAAGGAGTTCCCCCTTTGATTCTAACCATATCCTGGTTTTTCATTTTTCTCATCTTCTGCTTTGGGAATCTTAGGAATGTCTTTTTACACATACCTCTTTCAGCCTGTGTGCTTTGTCCTACCCATCTCCTTTTTTTCCTCATGCTTTCCATTCTCAATCCCAGTCTTTCAGTTTCTCTTTCCTTTTTCTTTTGGCCCACAAACAACCCCCTTCCCCTGCATGTCAACAGCAGTGGGAAGTAACCTAATTAATAGTTTCTTGATAGGCTACCCCACACATGCACACACCCATCCCCCCAGTATCCCACTGGCAATTCAACAGCCCTCTCTCAAGAAAGGAAAATATTTCCATACTAATTAATAACAACATCGGGTATTTCTGGGCGGAAGGATCTGGGATTCCCATCTGGGCCTAGATCTCTCGAGCTGATGGAGCAACTGTACCTCAGAGCACATTTCCTTTTCCAAATCCTTGTGTTATTAACTGTTTACACTGTCCTCGGTATCAAACACCTTTGCAGCCTGGCTTCTATGTTAACTGGTATCTGCAACCGAGTTCAGGCCGAATACCTTCAGCACTCAGACTGTTTCTCTCATTTAGCACATGATACTTGTTCAGAAACCTACATTGCTTCTCTTCTCCATCAGGATTCACACCAGCCAAGGACCTTTGCACACTGTGGTTCTCAAAGGAAACAGATGCTACCAGATCCATTTAAAATGTCTGTTGCTTGACTTCCCCTGACATCCACTTCCCTGTCTCTGTTTCTGCCACAACCACTTGCAAGAAAAAATCAAGCATGGTTTTTGAAGTATTTTACAGAGGAGTAGGTCGCAGGCTGACTGATCTACAGGACAGATTTTTTTTTTCCCCAGATGTAGTAGGATAGTCCTACTCCTGTCTTCATCCAGGAGAGGGGAAAGGGAGTAAATGCTTCATTAAGGACTGTCTTCAGAGATAGGCTTCCAGAGAAGAGAGGAAGCATATGAGAATTTTGCTGTCCTGTCTTGGAATCACCAACAAGGGAGGGTTGTGTCTTCTGCCTCTAGAGGTGACCTGGCACAACATGACTACTTGCTGCTTCTGCATCACAGGCCAGAAAAAAAAATAAAAAGCAAATAAAGTGTGAGAAACACAAGTGCTTCTGAAAAAAAATGCAAAAGACAGAGCTCTTCCAAGTAAGAAAAAACAACACAGGTCCTATACCATCTATCAGCTTCTTAAAGCTATGACAAATAAGCAGGAGTATTTTCTAGAAGCCCTGTACAGATGGTTTTGTGTTAGGGGACACCAATATTGAAGCAAGACTGCCATTCTCTATCACATACACTGGAGGACAACAGGCTGTCTCCAGGGACTGTTGAAGAAGAAGAAACACCAGCAGCAGCTGCAGAAAGGTTCACAGTATGCAGGGAGATGCCCACAAGGACAGGTCCTTCCCCAGCACAGAGTGACCTGGAAAAATACTTCCAGAAAAATACTCACATGAAACAAATGCACAAGGAGCACATTTATGAAGCAGTGGGCCAATGAAAGGCATCCTCAAAACAGAGTAATAAGGAAGGAAGAGTAAAACAGAGAAAATGAAGATAAGTGAGGTGCCCCCAGTTATTCTGTCACAGCAGTGCTGCCTGCTCAGCCTTCACAGCGTCACATCCTCCACATGTCCACCTCCCATGCCAGCCTTCTTCTGAAGAGCCTTTCATCCTTTGGCTGCTGTCCAAGCCTCAGTGCATTCTCACTGTCCCCAGTGTCTGCTTGGCCCAGTCTCCCCCATCTCCAGAAGCAACCATCCCTGTACAGCAAAGCACATGTTTCCATCCACAAGGCTGAAAGAAGGAAGGATGGAAGGAATGAAGGAAGAAAGGATCCCTCTTAAAGAAGGGGGAAGAAGGATGGAGACAGAGGCAAATAGGAGGGAGAGTGAGAGGGGCCATAAATTCCCTTCTAATTCCAAATAATTCCGATTACATGGATGAGTAGTTTTCAATCAGAAAGATAATCTCAAAGATAGATGGCAGGATAATTGCTCGTCGGCGCGACGTAAATATTGTGTCGTTTCTATTAATCTCAGCGAATCGGGTGTCAGGGTTGTCACTCATTCATCAAAACAAATTAAAAAAAAACATATTAAAAAAAGAGAGAGATGCTGGAGGGAGGGGGATGTGTATCCAATAAGCAGCTGAAGGCGTGCAAGGTAATGAATGCTGCTTACATGCTGTTTGCATTTTTTAGTTTATAAAAGCTAAAGGTAAATCAGGCAGTAGATCTTTATTAAACTCCTGGTAAGCACTACAAGGGGCACTGCTGCACACAGGACTGAGCAATAGAGCTGCAGAATGGGACTGTGGCTGCGAAATGAGGGAGGGAAGGAAGTGGACAATACCCCCTAGATGTGGGGGTGAATAGTCTGGGCATTAACAACAGGCAGGAGGTACTGCAGAATCACTGTACCTGGAAGAAAGGACACAGATCACAGCACAAAACAAAGGCAGTGCCTCCATCTGCCAAGTATAGGAGTGGGCAGGGAATGGAGAGTGATGTGGAGAGGTCAGCTAGCAGGGCACACCGTGCCTTGATGCAATTTTGCCACACTGGCTGCAGGATGGCAGCATGTCACCGCCCCACTGCTGTTTCAACCTGTCTGCCTAGTATTTCATCCCCAGGCATTGTGCACCCCACTGAGAAATTCTTTGGGAAGACCTTTATTCCATTCTGATATCCATTTCCTGAGGGCTGACCACTTTCCTCAGGTCAGAGGCCCTAGACTTAGCTTCTGTACAAGGGATTTTCTCTAGTGGATGCTGGGCTGAAATTACCACTCACATGACACAGCTGGCAGAGCTTTCCTTGTAGAGATCAGGTAGGAACAAACAACCTCAAAGAAAAGGCCCCCTGTACAACTTTCTCCTTACCCAAGGATATAGTTGCATCTTTCCAAGAGTGGAAAACTTCTGCTTGACAGTAGCCATGCCAGCCATGCCATCCTGTGCTGCAATTTGCCAGAGCTGGTGAACTAGTCAAGGCTAGATTAGCATTTGAACAAGTAAGTTCGCCAGAAAATTCAGCCATGGGCAGGAGCAGTACATAACTGCGCAGGAAGGCTCTCCAAGCCAGGACTGTTTGAACCTGCTGCTCACTGCTGTGATGCAACAGGGAGGCCTTTCAGTACATTATGGTCATCTGTAGTCACTGAGGTGGTGCTCTTCAAACAATTCACCTCGGTTTGCTCTTGAACAAAACCGTTTCCCTTTCCTTGCCTGTATCTGGAGCAGCCAAAACACCACCTGAAGCTTGTGCTCTTGACTAGTGTATCCTAAGTACCTTGAGATGAAAGAAATGCAAAGCTATTAAGTTCTTAGACCAGACTTAGTTTGTCAACAAGTCAGACAAGTTTTGCCCTCCTGAGCTCCAGGAAGAAGCTGACAGGTTTTGGCTGTAAGTTAGCTTAGTGCTTTGGAAACAGCCCCCTAACACAAGGACCTGAACCAGTGCCCAGGGGCTGTCTTCACTAAACGGATTTGAAAAATGCTAATATTTCATCCTTGGCCACATCAGTGTTTCTGTTCATTTACTGCTGCTATTTGCTAAGTGAATTTATTTATTTAAAAAGCCATTCTACTGGTAGCTCCTGTTGAAATTTGGAAACAAATTCTCCATGAACATCCTCCTGCCAGGCTACGACAAGACCCGTCCCAGTGCAGGACAAGATTCATTAGGATTGAGTGCTGTTCTCACTGCACAGTCCTCTGGGACAGAAGCAGCAGGGATACTTGTCCCAGCAATACATTTAACCTGTCAATCCAGCCAGCAACGCAATATCCGCTGGAGATTTCAGTTGCTTCTGTGATCCTGCCTTATCTCCCGACATCCCTCGGCATGCCCACCGCTCGGTGAAATGTCACTTCTCTCTCCCCTTCTTCCAAGATGGAAGTGAACTTGTGTGCCTGGCAGGGGTCTGACAGACATGAGCTGAAAGGCTGTCAAGGACCCACTGAAAAGCAGGCAAGCCCCACTGTGTCAGATTTCGGGGTGTAACACTGCAGCCTTCTGTCTGCTCTTGGGCTAACTCTAAATGGAACCTTTGATAGGCAGCCAGGCAGCTGTCATCACAGGGTCAGCCTCAGAAGCAGGAGGGTATGAGCACCTGGGAAGCACATGCCAGTGAGCAGAGAATAGCAGCAGTATTGTAAGGCTCAGTAGTGCAGGGAACCAGGAACACCAGAGTGAGAGTCAAGCACTGGATAATGGGATAGACCAAGGGCATCCATCCATAAGTCCTGATAAAACTTCAATTCCACAGTGACTCCTCAGGGGTGAAGTGTCCCACAAAACCAGCCTCCAGCTAACTCCTCGGTGCTCATTTCCCTCTCTGAGAAATTAGCCTAAAGGAGACTCTTCAAGGGGAAAAGACTGCAAAGGTAATTCTCTTCAATAACCACCCAATGGCATTTTTCACTTCCCATGGGTGAGAACTGTATCAGCCTCTGACTTCCCTGTGACTGGTGTCAGAGCATCTAAACATGACTTAATGCTCGAGAAGAATTTGCCATTTGTATGTCACGCCTTCCCCAGTGAGTGCCTACAACAAATCACTGAGCTCACCTACGAAGAATGTGAAGGAAGAGTAAAACCACACTGAAAGGAAGCTCCTCAGCTCCCTGACTCAATGGTCTGATCCCCATGCCCATGGAAATAGGAGTTAGAATTATGAGCTTAAAGAATTGAAACTGTATAAACTATACACACAAATAATTAACTTATTAATTTAGTCAGTGCTCTCATTCCTGAACAAGAGTTGGTCTTTTGTTTAGTGGACTTCTTTCAAAGCACCTCTGCAACAGCTTTGCAAGATAACCAGCTGACAATCTAGACCTTCAGGTAACACTTTTTTCAGAGACATTCTTGGAAAACCAGCATCTGTGGAGTGAAAGTTCTGTCACAAATGAGAAAGTGGATGAAACTGAAAATGTTAGTAAAGAATGAACAGCTAGTCTTCAGAATGAACACATCTCAAAAACCTAGTCACACCAGGGTCTATGCTAGGGCTACTGAGGTATGAGTCACCTGGAAACTGAGAAGAACAGGTGGTAGAGAAATGCAGATGACAGCTTCATTTAAGTTAATCAAGATAAAAGTGGACCAAGAAGAACTTCAGAGTGACAAAGCTGGGTAGGAAAGCGGAATACTGTGGGTGAAACCCAGCATCAGCCAAAGCCAGGCAATGCAGACTGCCCTCAGAGAGCACTTCAGTATACCCAGAAGTTCCAGATAAATACAGGAAACATAGACAGTTAAATGGAAATGACTTTTCACTCCACAGTAGTGACAAGGGAAGAAAATGAGCATGGAAAAATACCCACCACTTATTCAGATACACCAGGGAGGAAATACTAAGTGATAATAGACAGGAATTTTTGTCCCTGTGTTCTACCATAGCACTGTCTCCAGTACTATGCCAGGGGAATCTCTCAGGAAAGATGTTGCTGCTCTCCATCTTTTTCCTTTCTTACACAGCACCACAAAGAGAAAAAGGAAACCACATCCTTGGAGAGCTCTGTAATAGTTGGTTAGCACCGAGTATCTTCTGGAAGAGAGTAGAAACAGGAGTGCAAAGCTGAGAGAAAAAGTTTCTGGAGAATATAGAACGTATGAAACCACATTAATTCATGGGACTTACCCCACCAGGTAGCACTGAGTTAAGCAGCACAGCTTAAGCAGGATTAAAAATAGTATCAGATAGGCATTTGAATTATGGTCTGATTTATACAGGCTCTTCAGTTCTCCTCACTGATGGCAGCCAAAATTCACTGCAAGAATATCATAGTAGTTTAGAACAATCTGCCTCCTCACATAAAATTATCATGATGACAGAGATTCAGTTAAAACTCATAAGCTCATAAAACTCAGGACATCAGTGAATAACAGTGCACTCAAGCCCCCATCAGTGACTGGATGCCACCTGAGGGAATATTCCACAACATTTATAGATAAATTGGGTGGCAGCTCTTCGGCTTAAGTGGTGGTTTGTCTTTAGGCTTTGTGTACTGACAATGGCTGTTTCTATATCTAAGTTTCTTACAAAAAGAGATGAGAACATACAAAGCTGTCCCCTGAGCCTACCAATGTGCTGCCAGCTGGACCCACCTTCTTGGAGGAAAACCAAAGAGTATCCAAAATTGGAGGCTGAAGTCAACCTCAGACCAGTTGACAGAGATAAACACCTTTCCTCCAGACTGGACTCTTCTGAAGCATCAGCCAGGCTGGGAAACAGGACTCAGGAGCAGGGAGATAATTGGTGTAAATCGGCATGATAACTTCTGTACTTGTACACGTCACCCCACCTAGCTTTATGTCAAGCGCTGAATGGCTCCTTTCTGTGTAATTCCCCTGCACCTTCTTATATCTAGATCACCCTCCTTGGTCTCTCTAGATGAGGAGAAAGGTGTGGTAAGGTAAGTCTGCCTTGTTACCCAGAGGCAGAACAACTGTACTGGCCACTAGAACTAGCTTGCAGAGGTCGGGCTGGAAAGCACTGCAGGGTAGAAAGAGCCATCAAAGGGAAAATTGATAAGCTTCCTTCCCTTGTTACATTTCCCGTCTCTGCCTCACCCTTCCATGACCTTTACAGACTGGCAACCCACCGCTGCTGAAATCTCCCTCTTGCAGACAGCATTTCCCACATACTCTAAGAGCCAGGACCAGCCAGTTCCAATACCTGAGCTGAGTAGCAATACTTCATTCCAAGCTTTTTGTAAAAGTGATTCTTGAGTCTGTCAGGATCAATGCTACTTTACAAAACAGTTTTAATATATATTCCATTTAATCTTCTCGCTTCTTCCTGCTCCACAGCAGAACCTCTCAAGACTGGTAAGGTGCATGGTACAACTCGCTCCAAGGAAAGTTCATGTGCTTCCTCTCAGCCTCTGTCAGCCTTGCCTGAGTGCTACAAAGGCTATGTAAAACAGGGACAGAGACAAGGCAGAGCTCTGGGAGTGTCCATGACCCCACTCACGAGAAAGGCCATGCACAGAGATGCACAGCACTCAAGGCACCCAGCCATGAGAGAGAGACATGCAGAACTGTTCTTCAAGGCAAGGATTTTCAGATCACCTCTCACATCACCTACCTCACTGACCAGAGCTGCCACCTACAGCTGGTGGGAGATGTAGGAGCATGTTTACCACATGTCCCAGCTGAACAGGAAAGTCAGGGGCATAAGAGAGAACATCCTGCAGCAATAGCTCAAAGCAGTCTAGGTTGACAATGAGGCAGATTCCCCAGCAACATAAAGGGTGAAAGTCAACCTCCAGGAGCTCTGCTGTTCACTTTTGTCTCTCAAATGCTAAATGGACAAAACACAGAAAATGATACCCTAATGCCACAACAAAAGCCCGGGGCTCCCAGGCCTGAGTCTGGCTCACTCACATTAATGGCTCCCTGGTCCTGGTCTCATTACTTCCCTGCTCCTCTGTTTCTCTACCAAAGGTTACCCTGGGTGCAGTGTTGAGCAGGAGGCCATGCTTGCACAGCTCTCTGGAGATGCTGGGAGGGGAGCACTGGAGAAGGCCAGAGAAAGCTGGTTATAGTGCATTTGGTCATCGATCTCTGTCATTTTCTTCCTTGTCATTCTGCTCCTGCATTGTAGCAAAATCCTTCTGCTCCCACCCCTGTCTCCCATTCAGATCCCTTCTGACACTGTGATTAGGTACTTTGCCCTGTGGACACCCTAAAGTTGGAGCTTTTTACAAAGGACATGGGTCCCCTGATGCAAAGCATGAGCACTGACTCAAGTTGGGTGCACACAGTGCTTCTGACCACTCTCCCACTGGCTCATGAATCAGCATTTGGATATAGTCCACAGGCCATAACCAAACCTCTGGGAAGCCTCTGGGAGGTTTTCCACTGACTACCTCAAATCATGAGGCAGCCTCGTTTCTCTCTCCACAAAGAACAGTCTCAGATTTCCTCCAATGGACAGCAACTTACCAGCTTCCAGACACCAAATGAATACTCTGACATGGCTGAATCTTCTTCTGGCACCATGGTTTTTAGGTTTCTCATCTCTATATATTGTGTTCAACGTGGTTTTCTTTTACTTCCACATGTCCTGGCAGCAGACACCTTTCTTTCTTACTTTTGTTTCTAAGTTCAAATCCCTTAACATCTCCACACTGCAGGCATTGGTTACAGTGCTCCAAATTTAGTATCATTTGCACATTTAATTAATGGTCCGTTCACCACCTCTTCCGTATATCTAATGAAAAGGATTAATCATACCAGCCTGAATGGTGATCCCTGTCCCACCTCACGGGCCATTCAGGCTATTAAACAACCAGCTTTGCAATGGCAAAGACCAGATCTTTCTGTCTCAAGCTTATATAATTCTTTTACAACCATCATCATACTTTGACCAGTTTTAAGTCCCCATTTCTCCTCCTATCTGGAGAACAACCACGTATCACTAATCGGATTTCATATAGTTGAATCAAATGCTCCACCAGTAATCAGATTCCTGTAAAATACTAGTCAAGGAAAATATGAGTGAATAAGCAACAACACCTGAAAGCCAAGAGCACTTTCCCAATGTAGTTTGTTCTCCATGCTATCTTTGCAGATGCCATTACCTGCTCCCAGGTGTTCCACATTATTCCTATTTCTTTCACACCTCAGTTTCCAAGGAGATACCTCCACTGCGAGAACCCAAGTCCTTCCGCCATCCCTATCAGTGATCCCTACCCCCTATCTACCCTCCCTTGAGCACATTTCTCTTGAGGATGTTCTCTTTCTGTGGGTGACAATAAAAAGTTTTTCAAAATATGTTAATTACGAAAGGCAGAGCAGAAATAACACTGGACCATCGCAGGATGAGGATGGTCACTTCACAAACAGGGACAGAGACAAGGCAGAGTTGTTCACTGCTTTTTTTGCCTCCATCTTCAACATTGATGATGGTCTAAGGAGGACACAGTGCCCTGAGCTGGAGAACCATTACTGTGAGAACAATTAACTTCCAGCTGACCTTGAACTTGTGTGGGACCTGCTGTTCCAGCTGTATCCCTATAAGTCAATAGGGCCTGACAGGATTCATTGAGAATACTCGACGAGCAGCTTGATGTCATCGCAAAGCCTCTCTCAATGATTTTCAAATGGTCTTGGGAATCTTCCTGTTGACTGGAAGCTGGCTAATATTGCAGCAATTTACAAGTAAGGCAAAGAGGATTGTTACCTTGCTGTTCACAGTTTTTCAATGTTTTTAATTCTGTAGTTAGAATTCTCACGCACTTTCTGTAAACATAAGCCATGTTATGTCTAACCGTGCCGAATGTTTTCATTCTTTCTCCTAAGGCAGAGAAGTTTGATTAATTTCTCCTTTGACCTATGTGGTTGAGGGGTGGTAATGTCACTCTCCAATCCGTGAAGTTTTCTAAAAGTGTATATAATAAAGGACCGGGCTTAGCCCAGGAGGGGCTTGGCTCATTTTCTCTCTTTCAGAGCTGGCGTCTGTGTGTTCCTTCGTGTCCGCGTGCGACAGAGGATGACACTGGAAACTACAGGTCTGTCNTGACACTGGAAACTACAGGTCTGTCAGT
>VXBT01006383.1:22527-39378 GCA_013400235.1 Oriolus oriolus
CACTGGAAACCGGGGTTTTTTGGTGCTGTTGGCAGTTTTCGTCGTCTCCCGAGTAACGCAGGCTCGCGGGGTGACGAAACCGCACCAGAACGCGTAAGGCAGGATTTTTTGTGGGGCTGTTCCTGTTTTGGGAAAAAACTGCGCTGCGCCTTTTTCCAGGATCGTGTTCTTCACTGCAGGTGGGTGGTGGCGGTGCTGCCGGGAAGAGCCGTCGCTTGCCAGATCCTCCCTGAGCAAACCACAGCTCTCTGATGGCTCCGTGCGGTTTGGATGGACTTGGGTCGCTGCTCATTACTCGCGACGAACCCGCGGCTGCTTTAAAAGGCTCTAAAAAGCCTTTAAGAAACCTTTATGGTTTATTACTCACAGGAGGAAGCAGTTGGTCTCTGTATGGAGTGGTGAAAAAAAAAAAAAAAAGCTTGCATTCTGTTAAAGTTTTACAGAACGCAAATGTTGTGAAATGTTGGTTTCAGAGAAAACATCACTTTAATGTGTTTCCTAAATATATGATCAGGTAGATGAAATGTCTTGAACTTATAACTGTACTTTTGAGTTGCTCCACGTAGCTTGGATCAGTGTTTAGCAGTGTTTTCAGCTATCAGTCATTATGTCAAGTCAAATCAGTGTGGTGGAGGTGACACAAAATCACCAAGGGGAAAATTTGAGAATTACTGCATTAAGCAATTAAATGGATGTAAAAGGTCTCGTTAGCTCTGTGTCATCGCATCCAGGGTAAGAAAAGACACTAAGATATGACTGTGTGTGATCAGGTCAGAAACCTCCTCCCACAGCTGCTCTTTTGGAAACCCATGGTTGTGGATGTTGGCACCTGTGGGCCTCCGCATGGGACTGGAGCCCTCTCCTCTCCCACGCATGTGATTCACACTGGGGAGGTGGGAGAGGCAGAAAAGGTGGGTGAGAGGAGCAGACACAAAGGAGGTTCACGTGATTCAAGCGTAGGAAGGTTTTTGCTGGCTGGTGCATTTAAAGCTGGGGTTGGATGCAGTAAGAATCTGGGTTTCACCTTTCGGTTCCTTGCCTGGCTTGGTTGGAGCTCCCCTGGCACCGCTTTGCGGCGTTTCCCGAGCAGTGTCAAAAGATCTCTCTCTTCCTCCCAGTTCCAGCTGAGAGCGAAGGTCAGATCCCCGTCTCCTTTAGTGTCTGTAATGCTGAGTTGATTGACTTCAGCTGAGAATCTTGCAAGACCTCACTTCTCACCCGGTTACTGCATGTCCTCTGAGATGCTGCGCAATGGCCTTAAACCAAAGGCTTGTTAATGCCTTCTAAATCTCCTGAGGTTTAGAAGGAATTTCTTGGAAGCAAAGCCTTTAGTGAGAGGTTGGAGTTTTGTGTCTGTTCAGTGGTTAGAAATTTTCTCTGTGCTTTTTCACCAGTTGCTTTCTGGTTTATGAGTGCTGTTTGACTCAGAAGTTAAAGGTGTGTCTTAAAAGAAGAGTGTGGTGACATTTTTGTGCTCTCTAGAACAGGATGAAGATCTCAGGATAAACTTTCTTGCTCATGACACTTACGTATTTTTGTGAACTTGTAATTATGGGTAGGTTTGTGTGGGCTTTTTTTTTTTAGTTAGTAAGGTTGGAAAATATTTTGAGCCAGCTTAAAAGCTACAAGGAATTGTTAGCTCATGAGTTAAACTAGAAATGTCACTTCAGCTGTATGCCCACTGTTGATGTAAGAGAGCTGGGCCTGCTCTGATCCACTGGTTTGGTTATGAATATGTATCTTTGACACTGTATGGGAAGATGAGCAGGAAAAGGAAAGAGTGCCCAAAGAAAAAGTCAGCTTGTCATCACGAGGTGTGAACATGAAGGAGCAGTGAATGTACACTGTCCCACAAAACCTGAGCTTAACCTTCTTACTAAGCAGATTGATTTACTGCATGTATTTTATTTGTATATGTAATTTTTTGACTAGAAGGTTAAAAGCTTGGAAATACAGATAAGAAAAGAGCTGTTGAAGGGCATTTTTGAAACAGGGTCCCTCATCATACCTCATGCATCAGCTGTTCAGGGAACCAGCATGGTTTCCTCAGGTGTGTTGTGAAGCTGTGCTTTGCAAGCTTACCTCTTCAGGACAGCAGGCTTTCCTGCAAGGCAGTACTTTCACAGGCTGTTTTATTACCTGAGGCCAGAGAGTGAGTATCAGGGCTCCATGTGTACACAGTGCATTACTCAACTTACTGGATTTTAAAAAAACCCAACAAAACAAAACTGCTTTTGTCTGACCATATGTGCTTTGTTCCCTCGGTTGGAATAAACGTATTTGGCCTCTGAGTCAGTCTCTTTGTTAGAGATGCTGTTTGACATAGCCTTCTGGAGGGAAGATGTCGTGCTTTTAATGTCCCTCTGACTTGAGTTTAGGGATAGCAAAGCTGTGGTCCTTGTCCTGGTCAGTTCCATCTCCTCTCTGGGCAGTGAAACTGCCCCGGGGTCCCTCAGGGTCATGGAGATGTTCTGCCTGAGGGGTGGTTGAGGGAATCCTGCCAGTGCCCTTCCGTATCTCCCTCTTCATAGTCCTGGGTCTGGGTGCCCTTTTGGTGCCATGGTCCTGTCTGCTGTGGGTTTGTTTGGCGTGAAGATGAGGAGGTGGACTTAGGGAGGAAGGCTAACACCAGATTCAGCCCTGATAAAGGTCTGGCATGCTCAGCAGGAAGCAAGTAATTAGTTCCTACATTCCCTGACATGGTTTTGTAGAAGGAAAAAAAAAGCTAAAGAGAGCCTACACTTCGATTAGTGTTGCTGCTTTTAAAGCTATGTGTCTGAATTTGAAGAAAATGAGCGAAAGCAATAAAAGACTTTAATAGCTGGATTCAGGGTAACACTTGATTTTTGGAGCATTTTGATGCTGAGGGTATCCATACAAGAAAAGAGCCCCACCAACAGAGTTCTCCTTTAGCTCCCGAGCCTTATGGCAGTGCTGGCTCTGAAATTCCTGCTCTGTCAGCAACAGGACACTCACGGACATTGCTCTTACTGATACGTGTGTGATGTGCTTCTATTGTAGCAGTAAAGAGCACAGATAGCTGGGTAAATTGTGTCTGTGCTGGAAGTGCTATTATGGAGCAGTGAATCAATTAATCTCTTACCTGAATAGACACCTGCGGGGCTTGTTTTTCCTCTAAAGAGCCACAATTGGGATATGAGTGTAGCGTTTCCAATTTTAAAAGTTGTCAAGTATCTTAGTCATAACCAAACTCATTTTAAAAACTTGAATTTTTAGAGGTTGTCCAAAACAATTATTGAAATTTTTGTTGCTATAGTACTTTTTTCAGCCTGCATTTTCTCCTGCTGATGTGCTGGAACTGATTCCTGTTGAAGATAGTGCAGTGATACATGGATCATTACTTTCTCCCTATAGCCATGTAAAGAAAAATCTGCAGGAACTCATTACTTTGTGGATTAGCAGGCTTTACCTCCTGCTGCTCACTCCTGAAAACAGAAGGGAATAAGTGGGTCTTGAATCATCTCCTGTCTTTACTTAACAAAACAAACCAGACGTGAATCCTCCCTCCCAGATGTCTCAGTAGCTGTGGGAAGTTACACTAACTCAGATGCTAGAGAGTAGTAGCTGTGTTATGTTGCCTTTTATATTAATTTTTTTTTGGCTTTTTGCTTTTATTATTTTTGAAAAAGATTTTTTGAGGGACCAAAATATTCACTGCTTTTCAGAGATGCAGGCAGTTACAAGGTGCTGGATGCCAGTGTGTGTGTGCTGACCAAAATGTGTCCTTCTTTACATGGCTGTGCCTGGGAAGCTGCTGGGGTTGTACATCAGGGTAGGTGGATGAAAGAGGTTTAGAGTCTTGGAGGAGATAAAAGATGCAGGAGGTTCAGGGATCCTGAAAGAACTGTATTTCCTAATGAGCACTTGTGCCTGAGCTGTTGGAACATTGATTTTTTTTTCCTATACCAGCGCCAGAATTGCAGCAATCGTGGTAACAGCTTTTTGACAGGTGAGGAGGGCTGGGCACTACAAGCATTTTAGCATGTCTTAGGGAAGATTCAGATGCTGGATTGGGTTGCATGTATCATGTTGGTGCCTCTGAGAGCTGTTCAGCTTCTGCTGAAGCCTGTGGTTCTGGCATTTCCAAAACAAGCGTTGCAGAGTGCTTTGCTGCTCAGGGGTGAGCGATAAGCTGAGTATCTTCCAGAGCTCTTCACAAGAACAGTCATGTAACTGCCCTAAGAGTCATGACCTTATGACTGATTTCTCTTGAAGTTTTCCAGCAGGCCCATTTAGAAATCCTGCCCATTAGTGAGAAGAAAAAATTAAGTGTTCCCTGCTGTCATATTGTGGTAGCTGAAAGGAGAATTTCTTTGTGTGGAAGATATGACTTAAGATCTTAATAGCTGCACATGTATTTTCTCTGTTTACAGCATGGTGACAAGAAGGCAAATGAAGCTCCTTCCAAGGCGGGAGAGAAAAAAGCAGAAGTGGGAGAGGTAAATTCAAGTGTTTGAACATATTAAAAAGAAAAGTTGGTAATGAATTTTCTCGTATACATATTTTTGCCTTTCGGTAGCAAAGTGGTAGCTTTGAGACAATTAACTCCAGTCAGTCATTATTCATCCCAGGAGTGTTTAGTTTTGTCTTGTGCTGCTCAGCAGTGTACCGGAAGTCTTTTTCTTTTTTGTGCTTTGTTCATATTTTCCCTAATATTTCACATTGGTATCCATGGAAGTTACCTCAGTGGCGTGTCTGCTGTGCAGTGTGGGACACATCTGACGGCCCTGGTTTCGCAGGTGCCCAGAAGCACAGGTGAAGTGAGTGCACTGTGATGCTTTCCACCTGATGCTTCATCCATATTTGTGGGAAATAGCTTTGCCTGAGCCTGTTTGACTGCCCTGCAAATCAGAGTCGGTGAAAGCTTTTATTACAGCCCTCTGAAGTAGATGATTTAAGCAATTGCTTTCCTTTCCTGTCCAGAAAGCAAGGAAGGCTTCTCTAGCCTGAGAACATGTTCCTCCTTTCCTCTCCAGACAGCTTGTTTTTTTCATAAATACCATTGTGCATTTATACATTCTTGGTTTAATGCCATATTCTTTGACTGCACATTGTTCTTCTCAGTAGAGAAATGCTGAAATTTTTGTGGGAGGGGTGGGAGTCCAGGCCTGTAGTTTGGGGTTCTGGGGTTAATGTTTCTGACCTCTCATTGAGAAGATCTGTTTCCAGCAAAACAAGACTCTTACTAAAATTTGTTGTCCAGATACTTCTGCTTTTTGAGTCCTTAGGATACTGCATGTATGTTTCCTCTTGTGAATTTCTTTGTATATTTTATTTGTTCCATCCACTCTGCAGTGCTTAAAAGTGGAAATAGATCAAAAAAACCCACTTCCACAGACCCACTGAGGGGCATTAACTCCACTGTGACTCGTACTTACCTCCAAAACACTCTGATTTATTAAGCAGTTGAGGAAGCAACTCAAGGTCTTTGTACAACTTTCCCAAGAGCCTGTAATGTTACATTTTCTTTTAAAAGTCAGAGATTATTCCTTTAGTCTTAAATTTTTGAAGCAGAAATTCATAATGTATCTGTAGAGAGCTTTGGGCAACACTGTCTAGAATACTGAGTTTGTTCACCTGCCTGCGAGAAAAGGTTTGGCATGAGGAGAATTACAAGAAAATGTGAAGGTCTTTGAAGAGTTTATATCCCTACTGAAAGGAAAACAGTAAAATCAGTGTGGTTGCTGTTTAACTAAAAATAACAACAAACAACTCTGTCTCTCAGATTCTTTGGGTATTCTTTGTCCTGAAGGAGTGAGAGAAGGAGGGTAGAGCTTTGAAAAGCAAAATTAGGAAAGGCCTGACACTGGTTTGAGTGGGAGACGCCAATTAGCCACAGCATCAAGGGGAATTCAAAATGAATGCTGTTAGGGTGTAGAACAGGCTTCTTAAGCCTTTCTTCTTGGAGATGTAGAAGCAGACCGAAGAGAACAGAGCAGGTTTTGCTGCAGATAGAAACCCGTTTGGTGAGATGTGGCCTTGCACGGAAGGGATGGAACTGTGATACCACAGCTGACAGGGCCGTGTTGTCCTTGGAGAGACTGATCTCCATCACTTCACTGCCTAAAGATTTAAGCCAAGGAAAGACACTGTCATACTTGTTTGCATCATTTTGGCAGTGCTGCTCAAGCTTTGAGTCTGGACGGGACGGGGGATCTGCTTGCGCAGGAAGGGTCAGCTTTGGGTTGGGATTCACGCAGTCTGTCAGTCTAGGGATGAGCAGCTGAGTGTGTGTCTGTGTGTGGTGCCTCGTAGGAACAGTCAAACTATGTGCTGGAAACTACAGATGTGTTAGAATATGTAATTAAAAAATATAAATAAAGGCAGTTCTTGATCAGTGCAGATGTCAGAAAAAGCGTGTGTGTTTGTGTTATGTGGTATCGGGCACTGCTCCAGGACAAAGGCTCAGGTCACAGGGATCTGTCTTAAATCTTCATGTCTTGGTTGTTAGAACCTTATATTTATTGAATTCACATTTTAGGGAGAAAAAAACCCCACTTCCTGAAAATCTAGATCAGCTTTACTGAAATGTTTTCATTCCTTGTGGGTGTGTGTATGGGGGGTGTTAACAGAAAAGGAATGGTGGTTGTTGGAACTGCTGGTTGCCCCTGCACATGAATCTGTGGCATATTTTTGCAGCTGGGACACAGCTGCCACCCAGCAAAAGTGAGTGATATGTTGTAGGTTTCCCATATCTGTCCCTGTGTTCTCTCAACTGTGGTGTGGCATCCTGGACCTGAGCCAATGTGCTTGCAGATGCCATTGCAAAGCGTACGGAACAGTAAATTTCCTTTCTTCCCCTTGCCTCCTGGTGTTCCAAGGCTTTTGGCAGTTTGTTAGCATGTGAGGGACAGCTGGTGTGGTTTTAGTGTATCCCTCATCTTGACATTGTCTTCAGCTTACGTGTGTGTGTGCCTTTCTGCCAGTTTCAGATCACTTCCACTTTTGAGGCCTTTGGGGCACTGGTCCTCTAGAAGGCCTTGGATACTAAAATACAAATGCTTTCAAGGGAAGATGGAACAAAATCGCTGAAGAGGAACCCAGGATGGTTTGTAAAATGCACTGAAGTTAAGAAGCCCCTGGCCTACAGATTGAGTCTGGAAGAGTATTTAGAAGAAACATCCGCATGGACCTGAACTGTTTCTACATCACTGATTTTGTTTTCTTTCCTATCTGCTGCTGACCACTGCTAGAGACAGGGAAATGATGAAAGTGGAGCTTATCCAAACTCAGGAAGGCAGGACCTTGCACTGTAACGAGGTGCATGGTCCTGCTGTCCTAATCTTGCACACCACATCCAGTCCGTGCTGCCTGCCAGAGGGCTGCCCTTGGGGCACAGTGTGTTCTGCTGCACAGCCATGTGAAATTCACAAGAATTATGCAAAAGCAGTGCTCACATTATGTGTGGATGTGCTCTGAAACCCCCCCTGCTCTGAGTGGATCCATGTTAATAATATGGAAAGACCTGTTCTCTTTTTACTGTCGCAGGGAGAAATACCCAGGAGAGGTTCTGTACCTGTGTAAAAGCCCAGCCTGTGCATGGCTGCTGTCTGGATGTGAAAATGTGGTATTAAAAAGTAAGACAGAGCCATGTATTACAGGAATTGGAAGTCCCAGCTTAGAGTGAGGCCATATTTCACCAGGTGTGGTGTGAAACAGGACCCTCTCTAACGTGTCCTGGAATTTTGAGTCGTGCTTTTCAGCACTGCAGGCAGAGCCTGTGCTGCTTGCTCAGCTCACTGTGCTTTACTAATCAGGAATTACATTCTTTACTTTGGAAGGATGGCAGTGATGATTGGTAGAAGTGATGACTGGAAAGCACCTCTGTCCTTTTGGAATTGGTTCTTTGCTCTGAAATCAGTGTGTCTGTGATACTTTTTAATCCTGATGCTTGCCACTTAGGATTCCTTATCCAGAAAAAGCATTAATGGTGACAACAGGCATCATGACTGGTGACAGTCTGGTTGTGGTGCCCACTGCTGCTCTGAGCTGTGGAAGTGCAAGGGTAACTTTCACCTGCAGTGTTTGTGAGGTTTCTTTTTACTCTGGTACCAAATCATTTATTTATATCTGCATTGTTCGTTTGTTTTCTTTCCCCCTTGTGCCCCACAGCACCTTGGCACTGGAACAGGGGATTGTGGCCTCAGTGGAGGAGTGGAAGGGTTCTGAGAAGCACAGCACCAGCTTCTTTGTCTCCCTTTTCTGTTTTGGTGCTTCTTTTGGCTAAAATGCCGACAGTAGTTGAAAAATAACATTATTTCAGTTAAATTCTGGTACTCGCTGAGAACTGTTGCAGTGTAACTCTCTGCCTTCAAAAGGAATATAGGGTGGTTGCTGCTTGAGCTGTTCTTGAATGAAAGATTGATAGGGGGAGGCTGAAATGCTGCTGATGGTTGTCAAAAGCATTTGCAGAACAGAGAACTCCAATATTGCAATAAACACTTGAATCTTTATGTTCAAAATGAACCTTTAGTCCATATTTCTGGACACCAGTCTTTATATATGTCTTTCCTTTTAAAATCTGTTTATCAGAAGGAAGTATATTTCATCTCCCCTTTATTAAACCTGTAGAATTAATATTCCACTCTGAAACTGTTCTGTCTTTTTGTTTTGAAGCCACTGCTAGTAATAAAGAGGAGATTATAAGTACCTGTATGCCACAGCTTTTATTCCTTCACACACAATTCTTTACAGGGCCATAATTCTTTTAATTCGTTTCATAAAGAAGCTGTGCTTTGATAATTGATTGTCCCTGTTATTATCAGGTTGGGAAGCAAGATGTGAGTACAGCTGCAAGGTAATTCTTGAGTTGTTTGTGTCTGAGATTGTCACAGAAGAAAAATACTCTTCCAGTTCTTGGAGGGCAAGAAGATGAGAACAGTTCTGATGAATTTGTCAGTGAAGGGTATCTGAGCTGGTTTGCCTGGCAGGAACATCTTGGGAAACACCATGACATCCTTATTTTAATAAGGGTGAAAGAAGGATAAACCTAATTGAATGATGTGGCCAATCCTTCTGCTTTTACAAATGTATGAAGGGGTAGATGCCAAAGAAGTTGCTGTTGAAAGATGACTCTGGGAACTGAAATATACTAATTACTCCATGTGTTGTGGTCAGTATTCAGTAGTACTCATTTGATCTGGTGGCTTAACTTTCCACATGGCTTCTCTGCAGGTAGTCTTTCTCTGTTCCAGGGGAGAATGTATTTGTTAACTTTTCTTGTCTATCTTTACCTTTAAATGCTGTTCGGCTACCACCAAACAAATATTTGCGTTAACTTTTTGTTCTTTATTCTGTTTAGTTAATTGACATAAGTTCATGCTCTGAACAAGGATTTATTTCACCCTGTTTGCTGGTTCTGTTTTTTGGAGGGGTTGCTTTTTTTGATTGGTTGGTTTTGTTGGGTTTTTTCTTGTTCATTTGGAGGGGGTTGGGGATGGGTTTTTTGTTTCTGGTTTTTGGTCTGGTTTATGGTTTGGGTTTTTTGGTTCTGGGTTTTTTTTTGTTGTTTTTATTTTGGGGGGGTTGTTTGGGTTTTTTGTTTGGTTTTTTGTGTTTTTTAAAAATTTTTTAATGTTATTTTGGTTTTTTTTTGTCTTTGAGGTTTTTTTGTAGCTCAGACTTGGTGTGGAACTTTTGAGTTTCACGCCTTATGCCTGAAACTTTTGAGTATGTTGGTAGGTGTCACAAAGACTCCCTTCTCTGAGACAGTACTTTATGGATTTCTGGGATTCTGTGATATTTTCAGGGCATCACAGTTATGTTAGACATTGTTTTTGATCCCAAAGGTAAATCCTGAATGCCAGGAACCCTGAGCCAAAGGCTGAGCATGAGGTGGCAGTCAAGATCTGTGGTGCTGAAGATGTGCCCACAATACTGACTGCTCTTCAGAGTTTTGCTCTTTATTTTGGTGATTCTTTTGTAGCGACTCCTTTTTTTTTTCTTTTTCTCTTTGAAAAGGGGAGGCTAGCACTTCAGACTTCAAAACTACTTGGACAACTTAATTAAAAGTTGAAGGCTTTGTGGATAATGCTCACTACAGAGTCTTCAGTGCACTGTGTCAGAGGCAAAGCCCAGGGTGTTCTGCCTCTCTGGTACTGTCTCTGCAAAACTGTAATGCATCACACCTCCATCACCTGCCTCCAGCATCATTACCACCTCTTCTGGAACATTGCTTCCTTCTTAAGGGAGTCAAAAATGTGCATTGTAATGAGGGTTGAAGAGTATGTGGACGGAGATTGTCCTCTCCCTCAGGAGTGTGTGGTCAGAGGAGAAAACACCGAGACAAACCTGGCTGACACATGGTGGAGGGGGGCTGTGATGAGGGTCCTGTGTGTCTCTGGGGTGTGTTGTGGGGTGTCTCTGGGTTTTGTTGCTGCTTTTACCTCTAACCACATCCCTCAGCCGGGGCAGAGACCTCAGGTTCTGGGCCCCAGGGGCTGGGCAGGTCTGTACCAGGCAGCAGCACTGGACTTCAGTAGCTCTGCAGGCGGGTCCTGGGCTGGAACACTCCTCACATCCTTTTAACAGGCAAAAATCAGTGTTAGCCGTGGGTTTTGCAGCATCCTGTGGAGCTTCACTGGGATGTCATTGTTTCCATTGTGATCCTTGATGTAACATCCCTCTTTGTTTCAGCTGGTACCAGATTTGGGCCATATTTTGGTCATGTTAATCTTGAATACGTGGCCACAGTGGGTGGCCCACTGCCCCACCTCTGGAGGTGACTGCTGAAAGCGCATCTTTGTTTGCTCCAGGTGATCTCCAGGTTTTCAAGCTAAATCAGAAAGAGAACAGGAGGTGGAATTACCTTAATGGCAGAGGTCTCTGGATCTCCCAGATGGTTACAAATCTGGTGTCCCATCCTTTGAAAAGTGGTGCTTCTGAGTTTGCTGGTTGGATCTGTGTTCCTTCTGCAGCCTGCCCTGCTTTGGGGAGCAGTTCAAATGTGAAATCTTTAATTGTGTTGTGAATCTTGTGCTTTTTAGAAGAGCCGTAATTTTGCCCTTAACTTTGTGTCTTTACTTCCCTGCCTGAGGTGTGCTGTTACCTTCGTGGTTAGTCTTTCAAATTATGTCTGAACAGCAATAGCTTGCCCCTCTTATTTTCGTGGTACTTTTTATGTTACTGTTGCTTTAACTGTTCACTTAAAATGGAGTTTCTGTGCCACAGGAAATGGCACAGATTTATATATCCTCCATAAAACACTGCAAGAGAACTCAGCCTGTTCTGGGTGTGGACATTTCTGGGCTCTGAAACGTGCCTGTGTGAATTAAAGTCACGTAGGAGAACTCATTTCTTGATGACTCGCCGTGCAAAAAATGTTCTAATGGACATTTTTAAGTGTGCTTTTTCTTTTTTTAATACTTTGGATTTGGTTCGGGTTGGTTTGTTTGTTTGTTTTACAGTTTTACTTGGCTTTTCTTTTTCTTCGTCAACATTTGTGACCTTTGTTATGTCTTTTTATTTTCTAGAAGAAACAAGCAAGTGCTAATGCCAGCCAGCCCCCCAAAACAGAGGCAAGTGGAGCAGCTGCTGCTGCTAAGGTAACTCGTACTTAAGGAAATGGTCTTTTTTTACAAGTGAAGAGGATGTGGTGTGACTCCATCCCCTGCAGTGGGATAGAAAACGATTTGTTTGCCACCATTCAGCACCACAAGGGCGCTCTTCACGACTTGCTGGAACTTGTGACAAATTGTGATGTGTTGAAATGAAAGGGGAGCACAAGTCAGCAGAACGCCAGTGTTGACACGGTGAGGGAATAGAGGGTAACATTCTCCCCTTTCACGTGTTCTTTGTTACAGTGTCCCAGTCATTTTAAAGAATCCTGGCCCCTTTGATATCAGTGGCAACCTTCATTTGACTTTTGGGGGGCTGTGGTTGTTTTCCCACCCTGAGGTGTTTGTATTTTTTGGGTTCTGTTTACGTGGTGGACCTTGGTGAGTTTGAAGCACTGAGAGCTTGTCTTTGCTTTCATCGCCCCTGGAGCAGTTCAGCAGATCATCCAAGAGGCATTTTGAAGCTGAGTTGCAAAGGAGTGCAGGTGATAGTCTCTTGAGGGGAAACAGGGTGCTCAGGTCTTGCAGGGCATTGGAAGAAGGGTGTTGAAAATACTCTTGCTGATGCTGGTAGCCGTTGTTAGGTGCTTAATTGTCACAGGTGAGTAAAATGCAGATCTCTCAAAAGAGAAGCAGCAGTATGTTTTGTTGCGGTAAATAAATGTTTTTGACAGCTCGATGGGGTTTGGTGAAGTTTGGCAGTAAAGTTTAAAACTCCAGCTGCAGTTCAGGGAGAGCTCAGACTGGGCCCATTTCGATGGCAGTATTTGAGAGTGAGGCAGCTGGGTGCTGGTCCTTAGTGGAGACAAGATCAGTGTCTTTGTTTAGTTCTGGTACCATGTTCTGCACTTTGATTACCCTGAAATTCTGGGTTTCAGAAGCACCTTTTGATGTATTTCTCAACCCACCTTCACTCCCATGAGTGAGCCAGGGGCTTTCTAGCTCCTTGGTTCACACCCAAGATGTGAGGCTGGCTGCTCCTAAGTCAAGCTGAGAGGGGTCCACTGATCCACCATGGTGTTCCATGTCTGGAGAAATCCCATTGTCTGAAGGATCCCAACAGCAGGAAGTGTTTCTGCTTGTGGATGGGATTTTTTATTTTCTTAATCAGTGCTTTTGTAAAACAATACACCTAAAAATATCTGCATGCTTCCTAAGAAATACATTTTTCCTTTTTACTCAGTGAGGCTGGAGACAAAGGTATAAACCCTGTTGTCCCTTCCTTTGAATGTTTTTCTCTATCACTAAAGACAGCCCAGTTTTTTGGTTTTTTTGTTTTGTTTTTCTTTCTATTCTTTGTACTTTGCCAGGGTTTTTCTCCTCCTACTCAACCTGGATGTAGTTCTGTAGGCCATATCAGTCACCAGCTGCTTAGTCCCAGGGATGCTTATATCTAATCTGCTGAGTAACACATCTCTAAGTCTTTTTTTTTTCAGTATGTGTTCTTTCTATGATATGTAGAAAGAGCTTTTAAGTGTGGAAGGCACAATTCGTACATACTATCAAGCCTAAGAACTGGAAGGTATTGTCATGAAAATAATGTAATGGAATTGCCAGGAATTGTTGTATGTTAGGTTATGACAGCTTAGGTTGTGTATTTTACCAGTACTTGGTGTTTCTCCAGTTTCTGTGACATTCCAACGTATTTATTGGGAAAGATTATGTACTGTGAAAATACTCCCCTCATACTGTCTGATGTTGACTTTTAATCAATAGCTAATTGAAGTTCAGCCTTTTTAGTTCCCACTCAGCCATTTCCACCTTTTCTCACTTAGGCTAATTCTTCTGTTAATTGTGACTTTTACTTTCAACAGTCTCCTGTGACCCTCTAGTGCTATTTAAAATAGAGGAAAACTCAGATATTTATTGTAGTTTATGCCACCCATACCTTTTTTAGGCCTAGCTGTATTCTTCTCTACCTTTATTTTCTTCTCTAAAAATACCTATTGCAAACAAGAAATTTTGCAGTGATTTTTTTTTTTTTTAGACAGGAATTTTACAGGAAGGGAAGTATTTCTTGAAAAGTGAAGACAGCCCTTTCTGTTTTCCTGCAAAAGCAGATCAGATCTTTTAGTGCAATCAGAAATACTCCACCAGTTTTTGGACAGTTTTGGAATGCTGTTTCTTCTGTTAGTTTATTTCCCTCTGATGTAGTAATTCTGTTGCTCAGTAATACTTACTTGTCATGATTTATCCCAGATAAATTTCTAAATCCTTACCAGGGGAAAGGGAGGTGGGATAGTTAAGTTGCTCCGGCTCACGCTGTTTATTTTTTTACCCTATTCCTACCTTATGGTGAAATTAATTAAACTGAAGAACCAAGAGGGGGTTTGCTGCCTCCACATCAGGCCTGAGTAATTTTTCCTTCAGCTAATAAGTAGTAATGACTGATGGCTTGTTTCTTCTGGGGTTTCTGACTTTCAGAGGCAGGAGCTTGTGTGTGATGAAGGCTTGTCACTGTGCCATGCTCCTGGCTTTGTTTTCGTTGCACTGTCACTCAGAAATGCAGTTCTCCCTGCCTTCCTTTTACCCCTGTGCTCTCTGTTGTGTCACTCTCGAGTTCCTGGAATTGCAGCCGGTGTTTACTCACTGCCTCTGCTCAGTGTGCTCCTACAGGGATGTTAATTGGCTGCCTGAGTGTCCCTGTGGTGCAAGAAGCGCTGCCTCTCCTGCCTCCTCCTCTGCTCTAAGGGCACTTAGGAGGCTCAGTCAGCAACCTGGATGTGCCCAGTTTTTGTGTGACTCAAATATGAATGAATAATTTAGAGAGGCTTAACTGAAACAGATGTTCTGACTCCTTTGTTTCTGTGACAAGCCTTTCCTTCCTCTTTGACGGGGGAGTCCTGTTGGACTGTTGGTTTGTACCAGGGGGGTTTTCAGCGAGCACCTGCCTTGCCAGGTAAATGGAGTGAAAAGGGAGGTTCAGGTGAGGCTGTCATCATCAGGAATGTTTACTGGGTTGCCCAAGAGCAGCCTCTTCCCATGTGCACGTTGACTGCCAAGGTGCACAAACCAGGTCATGGCTGCCAGGATTAGCAGGCAGCAGCGAGGGGGAAAAAACTGAACTAACCTCCTCCCTCTGCAGAAGGTCTCCTGCCAGTGCTGCTTTTGTTTCCTTTTACAGCCTTTAATGAAGTTTTTGCCAGTTCCACAGCCATCAGGAAGGCCAATTTCCACCTCAGTGTTCAATCGTGTCTATTAATAGAAGGCACTAATACTTCAACACAGCTGGATGCAGGCACCCTTCCTGGATTTTTGTGTTCTTATATGGTATTTCTGTCGATAACAGATGAAGTTTTGCTGCTTTTTATGTAGCAGATTTTTTGCATTGCTCTTAATGAGTAATTATTTTCTTTTTCTGGCTGGCTGCTGTAGCTTAGAGAAGTGAGAATCTTTGTTTTATTTCCATGGACTATTGAAGCAGTGCTGGGAGAGCTCAACAACAGTGGAAATGCAGTGAGAATTATTTTTTATTTCAGATTTTCAGAGAAAGCTTCTTGACCTTAATGATTTAAGAAATTTCAGATTAGGTACTTTCAGCTGGCACCCAAATTAACACCGTTTTAGAGGGGAATTCACTTTGCTTTCTTAAGCAGCAAACAGGAAAAAGAAAGAAGAGCAGTTCCTAAATATCTTTGAGTGAAATCTCTACTATTTTTACAGCAGGAAAGTTTGTCTGGATTATCATCAAAAGTGACACCTGCTGACAGTGGTTTTTTCTGCTACACACCTTGCTTAACTGTCACCAAATTTTTATTCTGTGAGCTTTGCAGAGGCACCGTATTGTAGAGGAAAGCATTATTGAGTGGAAGGCATCTGAAGTCACAAGATTGGTTGGGAATGTCCACAGAGATGCATAAATTTAGGCATTTACACTCCCAGTCATATTGTGAAGGTTGCCAAGGCTATCTCTAAAGTCTGAGATTGTTCAGAAAAATAACAATTCAGGTTATCTGAGGACTTCCTTCTCAAGTTCTACCTGGGGCAGGTGTGTGTCATGGCACACAGATTCACAATTTATTGGTGTTCTGCATCAGGGCTGTGGCAAACCGTGGGGCTGTTCCTGGAAGCTGCCCTCAGAGCTGTTGGCACCACGTGAAAATCAGGAGGGCTGTGTTTGTGTGGAGAGCAGTGCTGGCTTTCTTGGTGGAAGAGGCATGCTAAAAATAGACCTAAACATTAAAAATTGCAGGCTGCTGGAGTACAGAAGGTGCCTCTTGCGTGGAAGAGCTGGCTTTGTGTAATGGTACAGGATTTGCAACTTGTAAAGCTGCCCAGTGGTCAAAATAGCACAATCCTTTCACAACAGAAAATTCTATACTTCACTCACAAATGAGACATTTTCTTCATCACTCTGCAGGTGTTTTTCCCTTTCTAATTCCCTTCCAGGGCTGACTTGTTTCTTATTATTCCCTCAAGATAAAGGGCAACACAGAGGTTATTATGAAAAAATGGCTGAACGTTTTGTTAAGTGTCACAGGGGCTTTTTTCTTAAAAAAAACTCCAATCTTTCCCCCACTACTACAGGTATTGAAAACTTGATTATATGACAAAAAAAAAAATTCCAGATCAGATCACTATTGGTATTTCCAGAAGCACCCTTGAATTTCTAAATTAATACAGATTATTTGGATTTGTTATGCTTAAAAATAGCCCTAGTCAGTCAAGTTTTGGTGGCCTTAAGTGGCCTAAATCATCTTAATTGTTTCCAATACTCAGAGAGTCTGGGTAATCAGTCCAAATTTAGGGACTGTAAACTTGTAACAGGGATATTACTCTGCTGAGGGGAAATGAGTGGGCTCCTTCTCTTGGCACCGGTGCTGAGAAATCAAAAGGTGGAAGGCAGGCACTGCTTTTTGGACGCTGAATTTAGCCTCAACCCCAGCTCCTGCTGCGTGGCTCCCGGTGCCAGCTGTCCCTGCTGGGGGTGGGGGACGACCCTGGTGCGCCCAGCTCCAGCAGCCACCCCAGAAGGAGCCAGGAGGGTTTTTTGCTGGCTGTGGTTCAGCGTGGGAGCCCGAACCTGCTGGTCTGGGTGCCCTCCCCGTGCTGCTGGGTGGGGACTGTGTGGCTCAGCGCTCCGGCTTGCCGAGGGCTTGGCTTGGCCAGCGGCTCCCGGAAGCCGCAGCCCCAGCGCCGGGGCGAGCAGCAGCCGCGTCCCTGCAGCCCACGGGAGCCGCACCAGGTGAGTTAGCCATCCCTGCTGCCTCTGCTCGAGGCTTCTTTGTGTCCGTGTCGTAGTTCTTTTTCTCTCTCTCTTTTTTTTTTTTTTTTT
>VXBT01006383.1:39841-54396 GCA_013400235.1 Oriolus oriolus
TTTTTATTTTGGCATACAAATGCAGAGCCTGTGTGCCTCTACAGAGTATTGCATAGTCAGGGTGTGGTGATCTGCAAGAGCAGCTTCTTGTTGGAACTGTGCTCATGTATCAGTAGTTTGTTACACTTAAAAATATATGAACTAAAAGCTGCTAAAAGATGTGAAAAAAAATAATACTTTTCAATAAATTGTATTCTTTCCGCAGTAGTGAAAGTTAGGTAGGTGTTGCTTAGGTTATGCCACTGATTATTTTTGGTAGTATTGTCTCTCCTTTGGAGAAAGTGAAAGTAGTACCTGAAACAGCCCAGAATTTTTAAACATTGCTGACACCTCTGCTGAGTTCATGATGTTTTTTTTTTTTTTTTTTTTTGGTAACTAGTTTCCTCAGTGTTGTATTTTTTTAGATTGATACAAAACATATACTAACAGCTTGTCCTGCATTAGACTTTCTCTTCTCTTTTCTAGACTAACATTTGTTACACTCAGTCTTTTATATAAAACAGTGCTTTTTGGTTTGGGGTTTTGCTTTTTTTGGTTTTTGGGGTTTTTTTGTTTCCTTTGAGTGGTTAGATACGTAGGGTAGGTAGAGCTTGCAGAAAATCCTATTTCTGATCTTGGAACTGCAGAAATGAGCTCTGTGACCAGTTTTTTCCTCACGGCTCTTGTTGTAGAGCTTTGCGCTTTAGGGAGACACTCCCAGTTTGAATTCTGGGCAAAGCTGTGCTGCTCTGGAGGTGGTGGCCCTTGGAGGACTGGGAGTGGGGGTAGAAGGGAAACCTCTTGTCTCCAGAAAGCAGAGGAACTGCTTTTTCACTGAGTTGGCCTCCAGCCTCTCCGCTGTCACCATTTCTGCCCTTTGTTTCCCCTGAGAGGAGGATGCCTGTGCTCATTAACACTCTGGGGCTTTGTCCAGAGTCTCCTCTGCCAAAGAGAGATCGTGGCAGGGAGACAGGGAGGGTGGTGGCCTTCAGCACTCCTTGGGAGCTCCTTAAGGCTCAGAAACCCTGCTGGCTTTATTTAAGAAGGCAGGTCTGTGCCCGCCTTTGTGCCATGCTCAGTACAAGTGCTGGAACCAACTAGAAAATGCACATTTTTGATCCCCAGGAGGGAAGCCTCTGTGAGGCAGGACTAAGGTGGAGATACCCTATTTTTTAACTGAACCATGATGCAGTTATTCCTCCAGAGCACGCTGGAGGCCCGTTTGAAGTGATTTTGAGTTGAAGCCAGTGCTGAAGCAAGAAGTGCCCCAATCTGCCTCTTTTTAAGTGGGAATAATTAAACAGTGTTGAAGTTTTCTAACGTGATCGAAGAATAAAGCCCAGCAACACACCACCACCACCCCTGGTTGTGCAGTGTTGCCCTTAGATGATATTGTAACAGCAAAGTTCTGTTAAGATTCCTTGACTTGGTGATTTTTATTTATTCTCCTGTGCTCTCCATTCATTTTGTGTCAGCTCACACAGCTACTCATGAATAATGTTTTCTCTCTATTTTCTCTGCACTCTGGGGGTGAAAAACAATTTCCAGTTCTGAGTGCTGCTCCCCTGGAGTATTTCCTGGCTTGATAGTTGCAGTAGAAGTAATCAAGTTCATAACCTCGGAGACCTTTAGCCTCAAGGTGGAGTTGTGTTTTACGTAACTTTAGTGTCTTTCTAAACTCTCCTTTGGAGAGCACTGGTTCTGTTCGTGACTCCCTGGTTCTGTTTGTAATTCCCCCTCTGCATCCCAGCCCTGCTGAGCAGGGTGTTGCGTGACACTGCAGACCAGGTGACACAGATCCTCGCTGAGCTCAGCTCAGCAGCGCTGTGTGGCATGTGGCTGGCACCTAATCTCCCTTGTTTTCCTGGTGTTCGCTTACCAGCCCGCAGCTTGCTGCTGCAGACAGCTGTGGAACGTTCTGGTGCTCGAAACAGCACGCAGAAAATGGAAACAGGTTGGCTGGAGAAGCTGCAGCCGAGTGCTGAATGTTCACGTGAGGTTGAAACTGAAAAGAGGATTTTTGAGCTGCCCACAATAAAAAGGAGAGCTCGGCTGCAGTGACCGGCTCATACATTACTGTAATCCTCTCCTGTGCAGAGTGGGAACCTGAGAAGAGGCTTGACAGGACTGGGGCACTGCTTCTAATATCTGAATATGACTGAATGAAAGTGAAATTTCAGTGCGTGCCAGCTTGTAACATGTATTATCGCCGGAACAGGAAGTTCTCAAGAGGAGGTAATTGAAGAGCACGCTTTAACGAGAAATGAGAATGGGGAGTTTAAAGCTGATGGTTGATTAATGTGAAAGAAGCGAGGGTTGTGCAGCCTGTGGTACTGAAGTGGTCTGTTTGCGGACGCACAGGATGTGAAGGCAGCGGGTGAAGTCTATTACCCTGCTTGGAATGTGCTGACTTTGTTTCCAGATCACTTCCAGTATCGTGGAAGGACATTAAATAGGAATTGCCTTTGTATATAGTAAAGCCTTTAAAGCAGTCAGCCAAGCTGCATGCTGGAGTCTTAAGTAATTCCTCGTGGCCACAGATTGAACTGTGAGTATGTAAAAGTTCTTGCTGTGTAGATACTGTGCATAACCTGTGATCAATGGACAAACTCTTTCCTTCTGATTCCAAAAGAAGAAAACAGGAACAGTACTTGTTGCCATCAGCTCAGGGATACTTATAAATTTTTTGCACAGTCCTAACTTCCTGCATATAAGTGGGCAGAAACTGAGTGTTGGAAGTTAAAGAAAGAGTCAAGTAGTACAAAAATTACTTAAAGTGAATTGTCATTCACTGGCCTCAGTTGTGTTTTGTTCCAGCATAAAGCTGTTTCAGAGTCTCAGCAGTTGCTAAAATAAAGAAAAAAAAACAAGCCTGCCAAGTATTAAGCCTTGGGCTTGAGTTAGGTTGCTGCAATCCAGGCATCTGAAAACAGACATCTCACCTAAAGGTGGTTTGGCAGTTCTGGGCGGTGTGAAGCCTCGTTCGACGCTGTGGTAAATATAATAATGATCTTACTCACTGATTTGCGTGACAACATTTCATTTAGCGCGACCAAATTCAAGTGCAAGTAGGTTGTCTCTGAAAACGCTGATTAAAAACCTGCTGCGTTAAATTTGAGTGGTGTGGTTAACCAGCTTTGGCTGATGCATAAAATTCAGTAGTGGAGTATTGGAGAGTTTCATCTCTGTGCCAGAATGGCAGAAATTTCATTCCAATGTTCAAAGTAGCAGAAAAGAGTGAGTCTGTGTAATGGAAGTTGTCTGGCTCAGTGTTCCATGACCACCAATAAATTTAGCAGCACCTGAGGATGTAAAAGAGTCTTCACAAGCTAATCAGAGTCTCAATCTCCTGGTTCAAACCAGTTTCTTAAAAAACTTGTCGTGTTTTTGTTTCACGAGGAAATGGCTGTATTTCCTCTGTGTCTTTTACCATCTCTAAATGATGGTTGACCTTGCTTCTGGGTATGGATTAATAATTGTTGCAAATGCTTATTCTGCATGGTGAGAAAAATGGCAGAATAATGGAATTTTAGGGTTATTCTTTTCCACAATAGTGGCTGCAGAAATTTGAACTATTATGATAGTAATACTTTGTAGTATTTTTCAGTTGTATTCACAACAGCTGAGTTGATGAATGCTAAAAGCACAATGAAGCATCTCTAGAGACAGGGTTTCTTCTTGTTGCTGGTTTTTTTGCCAAAGACAGGTATTTAAAACCAGGTATACTGATGAATTGAACTACAGTAGCATGGATTTAAAAGCCAGCCAAAACAACAACTTTTGGCAAAGAGTTTTAGATCGAGTTGGAATATAGCTATGGATAAAGTAACCGGAACTGTCCTCCAAGGATTTTTTTTCGCTCACCCACCCTCAGTGGCTGGCAGGAGCAGGAGGCTTTGTTTGTATCATGCAGTGTTGGTGAGTTTCAGTAAAATGGGGTTTAGAAATGAAAGGGGACTTACACGTGGACAGTGTCAGCCATCAGAAACTGCAGCGTAAATCATTTAGGAATCGTTCTCACCACTTCTGCAAGGAAACCCGTCACAACAGGACAACACAAATGCACCAGTGTCTGAGTAATACACAGCTGCTAACTAGAAACCTGCATCCTGCTCTTCCATTTCATTAGGTCCTTAATATTAAGCCTCCAAAAAAATTAACCGACAGCTTGAAATCCTGAAAATGATGTAATTTTCTTGGTTGTTGTGGGTATTTTTATCTTTCTCCTAAAAAGCTATTGTTTTTCTTAAAAATGTAATAGCAGGACTGCATATAAGAAGTTGCAAAATAGTAGGATATTTCCAAAATTGCTCAGGATGGAAAATGACATAGGAACTCTCAAAGCTGTGATTTTTTTAACTAGGCTATAATAGATACTGTAATAATAAAAGATATATGAAGAGTTAGTATCAGTGCTAAACCTTTTTTCCCATTTTAAGCCACTGCATGTCTTAGAGGCTGTGTAGCTTTAAACACACGTGTTTATATGGTTGTGTGTCCATTTGTACATGTGCACACAACACCCCCTTAGTGCCATCCCTGCCCCACCTCTGGTGTGTGTGTCCGGGGACAGGAGGGCTGCACAGCCCTTGCCACACACCAGCGAAGCAAGTGGGAGGTTTAACCTCTTAACAGCTCGAGTGGTATTTCACACTTCAGCGGAATAACTCATTATTTTTCACAGTGGTTCTCTGGAGAGCTTTTTGCTGCCCATATCTCACGAGCGCTGTTAATTAAAGTTCAGTATCAGGGCCACTCATGGAAAGAAGCAGTCGCTCGTAGTCAGGTAGGTTGGGTTTTCCCTTGCGTTGCGCACCCTGTGAGTTAGTAATTGTGAAATCATAGGTGGTGTGAGCTCTAAGCCTGAGAAACCATCCCAGCTCTGTCTCACCAAAGGTGTGTTAGCCCAGAAGAGAACTTGGGTGGTTCTTCAGTCCTCTGATCCAGACTGAGTTCAGCTAGATCAATCAATAAATATTTATACAAGCTCCCCCAAGGGCTGCTAGAGCTGTAGGTGCCTGGTTTGTCCAGGCAGCCTTTGCCTCAGAGTGGCTCTTCTGTCCAGAAGGAAGATCCTTGAGCACAGACCTGAGAGATTCTTTATTAAAGGCTAGGTCACTTTCTTTGTTTCCCATTTTCTTGTGGCCCTGACCAGAGTACACAGGTGCTGACTCGCCTTTCCTTTCACTAAGTCCCTCAAACATACTTCCTCTTAATTTTTTCCCCCTAAACATATCCTCATATCTGTCAATATTCGTCTCTACTGCAATGTGATGGCCAAAATTGTTCCAGCACTTGACCTAGAGAAGCTCAAGCCAAAGAGGCTGGAAGTTACATTTTACATTTATATTTACGTTGTCACAGCAACAGATTACTTTTCCCCGGACTCCTCTTTCCTTGTTTGTTTTTGGCAGGGGTATCTCAGCCTGTGACATTGTGGTCTTTACATGATTTTGTCAGTACTGCTGCCTGTCTAGCAGGGTTTGGTGGTGTTTTGGGTTTTTGAGTTACTGCCTTCAACATACCACCAGCGTCAGAGATCAGGAGTCCTGTTTTACTCAGCTGTCTGAAAGCAAGATTGTAACCCAGTGTTACAGACCAATTTCCCCATTTTATTCGAGAAAATGTCACCTCAAGTAGAGTGAAAAGTAACAGTGACAGTTTGCCCCACTCTGGAGGTTTGTTGCTTTATTCTCTTGTCATCATCTCAGCATTTCTGAATGGGTTGCTTGGTAAATGTTTGCAGCATCTCTTCTGGTTTTGAAGGTCTCCACCTGGGGCATTGTGCTCCTTTCTGAGTTTGTGCAATGACCTTCCTCAGTCTGATGAATCTTCCTCATGAATTTCCAGAACAGTTTCAATGATTTTTTTAGTTCTGTGAAACCGAGAGCTCATGGATTTCTTCGCCTGCTGTTGTCTTTTTCCAAAGGGCATCTGCATCCAGTTCTCTGAGCTGTTAAAGTTTTTTATTTTGAAGTTTGTCACTGTTATTTTCTTCTTCTTCTCATGTTGCGCTTTCCATTTTACTTGCAGATTTCTGAGGTACACACAGTAAGAGTAAATAACCAATTTTTGATTGTTTGGTTTGGTTTGGTTTGGTTTGGTTTGGTTTGTTTTACTAACCCCACTGCTTGGCTTCTGTGACAGTTCTCTTGAAACAGTAGCCTGAATACTGCCCTGCTAACTTGACCAATAAGTTTCCAAGGGTATTCCTTCTCTTGCCAAATTAGATCCCAGGTGTCTTCTTCAGCCCTTCCTGCAAAGCCATCCTCTTAACTCCAGAGCACCTGAGGTCCCCTGGTCAGTTCCTGTGCAGAGACTGATCCCTGTTAATTACTCCATGCTGCAGGTCACCCAGCAGCTCTGCTGGCAGGGTAGGGTAATTAACGGGGATTTTAGTCTTCGCTTAAGCAGTGCTGTCCTATAACCTCTTCCCTGTCCTTGCTGTGGTGGTCTCAGGAGTCTTATGCAGGGAGCAGCTCCTGGTGGGCTACCAGTGGTCCTGGATGCCTTGCTGTGGGTTTGCCTCCCAGCTCACACGGGAGCTGCGTGTTAGCCATCCCCCAGGCTGGGATCCCTGGCTGCACCTTGCTCACAGGGCACCAGGGCTGGCACAGCACCCTCCAGCACCCACGCCTGGTGTCAGGCAGGACCCACGGGGGTGCAGCTGCAGGAAAACGGGAATCAGCACTGATCGCTCTGGTTCTCCCCTCCGGCTCTGCCCTCCGGGGATCCTTGACAGCTCAGAGGACACCCCACTCTCCCTTTGCAGCATTTCCTGGCTTTCTCTTTCCCAGCCTCCTGTCCAGTCAAGCCCTCGCTGTTTGACACCCCAGCCTTCCTGCGAGGGGGTGTTGGGGCTGGCCACGCCGGGGTGCGAGCAGGGTGTGCCACAGCCGCACAGCAGCTCTGCGTCAGGAGGGTTTTGTTGCCAGGTTGCCAGGCAGCACTTTAATATTTACCTCCACGCCTGACACGCGTCCCCTGTGGCTTCATGCCTCCTGCACTCCCTCTGTGGTGCTGTGGCAGAGACATCTGGGCACAGCTGGCGGCAGAGCAGGGTCCTGGGGACGGGAGCACCAGAGCAGTGCGAGGTAAGAGGCTGATCCCCGGGGCAAGGCTGGTGGTGACAAGGTGGCACAGTGATGACCAGACCAGCTGGAGGGCTTGGAGCTCAGCAGCCTTGTGGCATTGTCATGCTGGGAAGCTCACCGTGGCTGCAGACCCCGCTGGCTGAAGGGCTGGGAGAACAAGGACCCCGCTTCTTCCCTGGAGCGGCTTTTTTCGGGGAGAGAGTGGGAAACTGTGGGCCTTTGTTGTGGAAGTCAAGGAGGAAGTGGCAAGTGGAAGTCAAGGAAGCGAAGCGAGGCACTCTGTGGTGATCCCTGTGCTCTTCCCACCTGTCCTGCTTTTCCCCTCTGGCTCCTCAGGGCTTTGTTCCCCTGAGTTAACCCTGAGTGTCCCCAGAGAGGATGGCTTGGTGTCCTCCACAGCCGCTGGTCAGCAGCTGTGCATTGAGATGTTTCCTGCTTTCAGACTGCACCTCTTCTTCCACGAGTACCTCCGTTCTCCACCTTTTTGTTTCTGCTGGTCACTGCCCTCCTCCTGGACAGGGCAGAAGGAAGCAGCTGGGGTTCTGGGAGGTGTTCACTCATCCCTGCAGGTTGTGGTGGTGCTGCTGTGCTGAGACATGGGGGAAAAAAGAATTTTTCAGTGCATTTTAAGACAGTGGCTTGGTAGGAGTTTTCTGAGGGCTGGCAGGGAGAAGGGCTCAGATAAATGTTTTTATTATTAAACAGACAGGGACTAGGGTGACTAATATGAAGGTGTAGAAAAGATACCTACTTGTTAGTCAGGCAGAAGGAATTCAGATTAATTTCTTGGAGAGGAAAGAAAAGGAGAGGAAAAACTGTTAAAGAGCAAATTAGGAAAAATGCCACATTGCCAGCAGATTAGCTGATGGTGGTAGTGGAAATACATTGAAAGGTTATTAGAAACTTTTGTTCTCTGTCTTGATGTAGGAGGCTCTGCACATTCTCATGTGTGTCTCCACCTGTACAAGAGTTCCCATCTATTAAATAGTCAGTCTGTAGGTATATGGGAGCAGATATTATTTGTTTACTTTTCTGCAGTGTGACAACTGCAGGTCCTCTATAATATGTATTTAGAGCGGTCAAACCTCTCACCGAGCAAGTGGCATGGTGAACAGAGACAATGTAAAATAATGGAAGAGAAGAGGAAATGTAAAAAAGAATTGGTAAGTTGTTCTGCAAATTTAAATGTGACCTATGAATGTGTTACTGTGACAAAGATACCAAATTGCAGAGTCATAGAATACAGCTTTGAGCGTATGCAGAAATACAAAATACACCTTTAAGCAGAGGAACATGAAGCAGAAGTGGAGGAGTAGTATTACTTCTTTATAAAGTATTGATGAGACAGCTGGAATATGCTGGGCTTTGAAGTTTGATGCAGCCACAACAGAAACACACCATGGTGTTTTTGGATTGACATCCCTGAAGCCAGAAGAACAGACCATGTCCTTTGTAGAGTTCCAAGAAGGTCAGATGGTATGTAGGAATACTGGGGGGACAAGTGCTGCTCACATATTAACTACTCCTTTTTATCTGAACATATTTGTTACTTGATTATTAAATATTTTCTGTAACAAACTAGTAAATCCAAAGGCATGGTTTTTGTTAAACAATTTTAAAAAGAAGTGTGGATGAATCCTGCAAAGTACAGTACATGTGCTTCAGTGTGAGAGCAGGATTTGGGTTTGTCTTGCTAGCTGATGGAAAATTGGCTGTCAGTACATGTCAGAGGAGAAAAAATAATGTTTAAAGAAGGTCTGTGGGCATCATCAAACTGTCGAAATTCCATGTGTACGCATTGTTGAAATACAGGCCAGGCAAAAGATCTAAAGTAGTAACTCTAATTTTCAAAAATAATTTATTCTTTTTTCAGCTGGACAACGAGTGAATTCAGATTCTTGATGCTTGCTTAATACAAGTTTGTATAACAAAAGTAAAGTTACTGGGTTTTTTTCTCTTAGAAGCAGTCACCTTCTGTGAATGCATCAAAACCACAAACTATGAAGCCATCTGAAACCAGGGTAAGAATTTCAGAAGAAAAATCATGCTTGCATGACACATGTATGAAGCCGTGGAATTTCCTCTTTAACACTTTGATACTGAGTAACTTTACCCGTATTTCTCATCTGTAGCTTAGTTTCCTGTGGCGGGGTGGGGGGAGATTTCAAAAAGTGCCATTCAAAGCACCCAGAGGTTTTTACGACAGCAGTAAAAAAGAAAATGGCTTGAAGTGCTTAGTTTTAGCTCTGTCACGTTTTGTGACATGTGCATAGCTCCCCCCAGTGTAATTGCAGGGTTATTTACCTGGTGATGATGATGATGATGCACTCAGCAAATCCACGAGGAGCTTCAGCTTTCTCTGTAGGTACAGTTGCACCTTCTCGTTAATCTCCTGTGTTTCTCTGTCTGACAGCTCCCTTGCCTTTGCCCTTCATGCTTGTCTTGTCTTGTTTTATGGCTGGGACTTCCTCAGTGTCAGGGCTGTGTCATCAGTCACGTCCTTCGCTTGTTAGGAGAGAGTCATCATCCTCCCTCACGCCCCCGTTGCCTAACAGGAGTTAACTGTGTTGTTTAAACAAATGATTAATGGTGCTCCCCCCCCCACCTCTTCCATTTTCCAGAGTCATAGCAGCAAAACCAGCAAAAACTGGATGCCAAAGCAGGCCAGCAGGGACTTGTGTGGTGGTGAAAGCTCGGGCTGCCTGCACCTCGTGTAAATGCCAGTAAAGGGATGCGTGGAGGGGTGAGAGTGGGAGAGGTCCCTGCAGGTGCTCTGGCGCAGGCAGAGCCAGCTCTGCAGGTAAATGGCGCTGCTGGAGGCCCTGCCAGGCAGCTTTTTGAGTGTTTTGGCACAGTCAGAGCTGAGGGTTGGTCACCTTCACAGGGATACTTTTTTTCCATTTATCAAATGGGAGGTTTCTTTGTGACAGCCTTTTCCTCTTGTCTCTGCTCGTTCTGGCCTGCATCTCCATCCCTTCATTTGGACTTAGCCATTACATTCCCCTCAGCCTTTTAAAACCCATTTCCTCCATGCACACGTACATCTAAGAGCTGAATGGCAATTAAACAAATTTTCCTTTTGTGCACGATCATCATTACTCACAAGTGAAGGCATCTGCCAGCCTCTGGTTTCACCTCCCTGTTGCATTTGTGGGCAAACTCGTTTGTGTCGTGTTCATTAATGCTTTGCTTCTCCATATGGTCTAACCCAGACAGCTATGGTCTTTCCCTACTTGAAATTTAAAACAACTCTCAGAAGAATGTGGTAAATGAGCCAAAAATAGGGTAGCAGAGGCATGCTTCAGCACTGTGAGACTGGCAAACACAAATCCCTTTGGAACAGTGGCCTGCATTTGCATGTATAACATAATTAACGTTTTCTTTTAATGTCTGTTGCATTATTAATGTCTTTCTCCTGCTGGATTAAACAAGTCATTTGCATTTTTGACAGTAGACTTCTTCAAAAAGAAGTGAGGTTGCTGAGTCACTTCAATTTCTAGTCCTAAATTTTTTGCAAATTACCA
Organism: Oriolus oriolus; assembly: GCA_013400235.1. Taxonomy (NCBI): domain Eukaryota; kingdom Metazoa; phylum Chordata; class Aves; order Passeriformes; family Corvidae; genus Oriolus; species Oriolus oriolus. Next base: position 50,439 of record VXBT01006383.1, read on the forward strand.
GCTCTTTCCCAATTGCTTGCTGTAACCACATCTCATTTGTCCTTCCTGAAGCCTCTCTAGTGTGCCACTGCTCTTAAACGTGCTCTGGACCCCTCTTTAGCTTTCAGTCCTCTGTGTGTGTATCCTTTGCCTCTAATGAACCCTCAGCGTTGTGCCTCTCTGAGAAAGCCCTGAGTTCACTGTGGCAAAGGAAGGAACGTGGAATTTCTTGTTCTGTGGGCAAAGCCCGGGGTTAGGTGGACAGTTTGGAGGACCAGGGTGTAGAGCCAGCACCCTGTGGATTTTGCAGGCTTGGAGGAAACAGGGTGCTGCCGCTGCCACTGTGACCAGCACGTCCTCTTCAGCTGCCTTCCTTCTGCACGTGTTCGTGCGACTGCGCTGTGAACCAGGGAACCAGTGAAAAAGCATTATTTCTCATTTCCAGACCGTTTTTCAGTCAGTTTAAAATGCCTCCTCTCAGATCCTGGCGCAGTGCAGGTGGAAGGAGGCAGTCGAAAGGGAAGTGGAACATCTTTTCCTCCACAGGAATTCAGTGCATGCCATCAGCTGATGCCAGGGCTTCAGTCTGTGGCTGCTTGCAGCTGACTCTGTTTAAAAGATGGCTGAACAATTCCTCTGAATGGATGGTCTCATACTAAAATTGTTGGTTTGATTTGCCTGGGGTTTTTTTTTGGTGTTTTTTTTTTTTTTTTTGTTTTGTTTTTTTTTAAATTAGATTTGAGCTTTGTAATTGCTGAAAGTGTATCTAAATAGATGTGTCTCTGTGTGAGCAGGTGTTTATATCAATGTGTTTTATTATGGCCTCAGCATGCTTTTGTGTGGAAGTCTTGAATCAAATCCTTGCCTGTACGGGTTCATTTTTTCTTCAGCATTGCCAAACATAAATTTATAGTATGGGCAATTCTGCACATTTTAAAAGTTAATGAAAGAATAGTGAATGATGCATACCTTACACAGAAGGTGCATAAAGTATTCAGTAAAATAATATTTGCAGTATAAAAAAGGTGAGTTTCAGTTGTTCATAACTGGTTTGGCAGGTTGAGGATTTGTATTCAGTGTTCTGTACAGGTGTTGTTGGGTGTGGGCAGAAGTGCAAGTACATTTATTTTATTGCCCTGCAAAAACGAGGTGTGTTTAGTCTTCTTCTGAAAAGCAGATGAGAAAGACCTGGATTTGTGCTCTGACAGCAGGGCACTTAGAGTCTTGAGCAGGCAGTAGTCCCAGAGCAAGATAAATCAAACTCTGTGGTTTTTTAACTTCATCCTTGCACTTCTGTTACATTTTTTGCATCTTGTTGCTGAAGGACGTCCCACGTCTGATTGACTCTTTGCAACAGATGTTGCGGAAAAACCTTACTTTGTCTTAAAAACTGGAAAGATGTAGGATTATCCTTTCATTACAGGATTATTTAGTGTGCAGGTACAAAAATGGATGTGTGTGTCTTTGAGTTAACAGTAGTCATGTAATAAGGACACACAGGTGGGAGCATATAAAGCATGACTGAACCTGAGAATTGCTGTGCTTTAATCAGGTTTTAGGCATCACCACAAAATACAAAGCAGAGGATTTGGGGAGGGGGTGGGAATCTGACAGCTTAAGTGATGATTTTTTTTTTTTTTAATATTTATTTTTGATGTCTTTTTCTCACTTTGAGAATTTCTGGTTCTCCCTCTCCATCAGTATTTCCCCACTTGTGTGTGGAGGTGTGTTCTTTACCCTGGCCCACAGCTTCGGGACCTTTGCCAGGGCTATGCCCAGGCATCTGCATTTAATGTGTGCTCAGGATTTCCCAGCCAAGTGTCTGCAGTTCAGTGTGAGGGTGTGAATGCTTGCGTAACAAATGGTAAACAAACTTAGCAAATTTCTCTGTGTGGTCAGCCAGAAAACGGAAGCTGGGTGATTCTAAATGGTGATGAATGTTTGGCAGATGAAAGGCTCTTTTTGTGTTGTTCCTAGCACAGCTGAAGTAGCAAGAAAAAGTAGGAAGAAAAATGTGGTGAGGAGGCTGGTTTTTTTGTCTTCTTACCAGATATAACTATTCTTTAATTTTTCAGTTTCAGTTCTTGCTGCTAATAATTTATTGTTCACTGTACTTTGACTGAGTGAATCACAAGAACTGATTTTGTGGCATGGCTGCAGAAGATTTTCAGGTGTAAGCCCTGGAAATGCAGTCATGTACTACTGTCCTAGCCAGGTTGTTCAGCTCTGTTGTAAAATAAGAGCATTAGGAGGTTACAGAGCAGAGGAAAAATACAAAATTTCTACTGTGTGTAGTATAAGGATATTAATTTAACATATCCCACCCCGTGTATGTCCTGTTGAATTTAAGTAATGAATCTCTTTTCCATCAGGACTATGTGTATGTTTATAATTACTTAATTTACAGTTATTTTATTAATAAATTAGTGAAAAATAATTCGTTAAATAACATTTGAGGTTATTTCAGAAATTGATAGTGGCAGTTTGGCTTTGTTATCAAACTGGTCCCTGTATTTAACATCTTCTTCCCCTCTCAGTCCCCCACCTGAGGAATGAGTTTGTGTGTGGATGTTTGCACACCTTTGAGTGCTCTTAAATCTGCTGCACTGATCTGGCAGCCTGTGTTAGGGTGTTGTGAGCTGCCAGATCAGTGTACAGTAGTTAGACAGCATGTGTGCCAACAACTGTGAACCTGTCTGATATTCTGCTTTACATAATCTGATCCTCTGCAAATAACCATGCATATTAATCTCTGAATAAATGTTGTTTATATTTCAGTCCGCACCGACAACCAAAGCAGGATCTGAAAAAAACCCCCAGTCAGACAAGGTAAATACCTTTCACCTCTGCAGAGCTTCTGCACTTTGGTCTTTTACTAACTCTGAAAAAAGAGGCTGAATTCCTGACTATTTCTGTGTCACATGAAACTGGTGTGTGATCTGTGACATACCTGTACACAAACTCAGGACAGCCCAAGAGGTGTCCTGTTAACCATCTTTAGATCTGTCTTGTACTTATTTGGACTAGCATGGATCATGTTCCGTAGCATTTAATCGTGGAAAGGGTAAATTATCTCAATTTTTTATTTTGTGACAGCCAACAGAGTCTCAAAATAAACAGCTGACTGAAGAGAAGCAAAAGGAACCCAGTGATGTAAGTTGTATAATTTCTCTCTCTCTTTCTCTCTTTCTCTGTCTTTGAATTTTTTAATTTAGAGTGTTTCTTCTGGTATTTTTCTTCTGTCTTTCACTTAAAAAAAAGTGGCTTGAGAAAGTAAAAGGCCAGCCCTCCTATCTGTCTAAACTGATAATAGTTTATCTCTACGCAGGGAAAAAACCAAACCACACCTACTGTGACAACAGCTTCTAAACCAAATGACACAGGAAAAGTAACTGCAACTCAGGCTGACCAGCCTCCACCAGCAACCTCCACAGAGACAGCAAAGGTATCACAGAAGCAACAACCAATTTCTATTATTTAAGCCAGTTTTTATTATTTTATTGAGGGGATGTTAGGAATCCACATCCAGGTGGATTTTTTAGCTGAATACTGTCAGGTGAGACCTTTGGACCCCCAAAAATCACGGTGTAGATAAGCTGCTGGCCAAGCAAATGGTATGGAGAATATCACAGTTTTAGGCCTGTCCCTGTGTGTTTGGAGCTTTTCTGTTTTTCTCTCAGGTTTTTTTTAAGTTCCTTGTAGCTGCACAGCTGTTGTTGGTTCTTTGTCAGGCTCTCCCCTTACCCCCTCACTGCAGTGCTGGCTCCAAATGCAGGAGGAAGGCTCTGGACAAAAACCAAAGTGAGAAAGGTTGGGGAAAAAAGCTGGGGAGGGGTCATTCCCCAGGGTAAATGGAGAAAAGATATGAAGGAAAAGCATGTGGTGGCATCAGGATGTAGATGTTTTGGTCTCCTGGTCTGCATGTGTCTGGTGACAAGGCTGGGGTAGCACAAAGGCCTACTGCAGCTCTTCTACTGCA
>VXBT01006383.1:59833-74665 GCA_013400235.1 Oriolus oriolus
TGTCACCCACAGTGATGGAGTTTGGTTCAAAGTTAACCAAAACAACAGCAGAACACTTTTTGGTTTCTTGTATTGTGCTGACATCACATTTGCTTTTTTGATCTACTTACCTGGCCATGTAAAAAATTCCCCATTTAGGGGAATTCCTGTTACTGATTTAATCTTGTGTCTGTAATTTACTTTGCATTATTTTGCTGGTGATTACTGAGTACCACACTTCTTGTAACAACAAGAAAATGTCAATAATACTTAATTCCTTCTAGGATAAAGACGGAAAGCCAATATTGCCGAAGCCTGAAGAGAAGCCAAAGGTTAGAAAACTGACAGTATTGTAGGAGTGTGGCTAGATATCCTGTTTTCTCCCTCTCTGTCATCACTTCTCTCTGTGCCATGGTGTAAGTCTCTTGGTCTGCTCGAGTGTTTTATTTCCTTGCACAAAACCTGCTGGTCAGAAGCACCAGGTGGAAGTTGGTTTTACTGAAATTCATGTGTCTGTGAATGAAGAGATCACACAAGGAAAAGGTTTAGAGAGTTCCAAGACCAGGAGAGAGTTATGAAAAGTGGTGCTGACTCAAAGAAAGGCTGTGTGGGGAGTTACTGTAAGGCATTCTGTAGAGGCCTGCTGGAGCTGTTAAGGACACAGAGAGGTGAAGCAGGAAAATCTTTTGTTTTCTTGACAGTTTCCTCTCGTTAGTGATCAAATATAAAGGAATGTGACTGGAAAGAAGGGAAAAAAAAGCTGCTGTGGACATTTTCCTAATCGCAAAGAACAACCTGGACTTTGCAAAGAGTATCCATCGTGGCCTAGAAAGTGCAAGAGAGGATTAAAATATTGAAAGAGAGAGAGTTGCAGAGATTAATTTTAAAGGCATGGGAAGAAAGCAAAGGAGCTGTGCTCTGAAGAAACGGAGGGCTCCACTTTGGAAACACTGTGAGTTGAGGAGTGCTGACAAAAATTGGAAAAGCACAGGAAATCTCCGTTCTCCTGAAACGAGCGTGAAGGTCAGGACCAGTTTGAGTGCCTTCTGAGCAGGAATGTGAAGTAACTCGTGTTATTCAGGGTTAAAGTGTGGAGGGCAGGAATGCAAAGGCAGCGATGGAAGAAAGACTTTTAGTCTCTGAAAGTTTTTATGTCAGGTCTCAGACGGGCAATTGTCTTGAGTGGTGGATGTTTGAGAGGTGCACAGGAGGGAACTCCTGCCGGGTATGTCATGAGGAGAAAAAGGGAGCAGCTCTGCTCTGGGGGAACTAGGCCCTGCTGCCAGGAGATAACCCTCAGGAGATAAGCCTGTTCCACAGGGAGCACAAAAGAGATGGCACACTCAAATAAAATGGAAAAGCTGTGGAAGAGAGGGAGGCATAAGCTAAGGGAGGTTGGTTCATGGCTGGGCTGAAGCCCTGCACAAAACCGGGGCAGAACACAAACTCAGCATCCTGAGGTCTTACACCAAAGGATTATTGAATGGTTAGTAGAAAAACAGGTATTCCCATGCTCTTCCACTTCCCTTGATGGGAGACACAAATATAATTGAATCCTTGTTCGGCAGGAGAACCATGGGAAGATCAGACACATGTTGCAGTATTTTTCTGAGCACCTCTTCAGGGTAATTTAAAGAAGGTGGTTTTGGGGAAGATGCGCCAGTATTCCTGTGGAATCACCGCTGATGTTTAGATCAGTGGAACCAAAATCAGCAAAATGGGGAAAGCTGTGTTAATAGGTGGAAACCATTGGCCACTTACAGTTCTTCCATGATTTCTGGTGAAGGCAAAGTCCTCCCTTCAGGATTTCAGCTAGGGTTTGTCTTCTTTTTTGCATAGCCTTAAGCACATGCAGTGGCATTACTTTTGTGAATAAAATTTACTACCTAAATGCCTTTTTTTATTTAGTGTCTGAAGGAGGATTTCAGGTGTTATGAAAAGTGGGGCCTTATGTGTTGAGACGTTTTATAAATGATTAGGGAAGGGAATGAGAGAAGGATTTCTCTCTCAGAAATGTCATTTTATGCATTTTGAGTCTGTCCCTAAGCTGTTAAGTTCCATGCAGCAGGTGAATGGCCATCACTGCTAGCAAAAACTTAAACATTTAGCTGTGAACAGTAATTTGGAGGATCCCAGGAGCTTCAGGTGTATAGATGTAGAGATACATGGATTGCAGAGGCCTAGTTCACATAGTGTCAGTAGATTGTAATAGATCACACACAGAAGGAAACTAAAACTGCATTTTTACTGACCAAAACACACGTGGTGAAAACCACTGAGTGTCAGCAGTCAGTGGACAGGATAAGGGAACTTTCAGGCAACTTTAGTTCTGCTAGTAAACAGTAGCATTTTCTTCCTAATTAAGAGGTTGTATTTTCCTTTTCAGTGGCCCTGTCTTGAACAGTATATATCTGGTTCTCTGTATTATGTTTTATATGTACAGTGCTCTGCATTATATTGACTTATGATAACAAAGAAACTTACTCTGAAGTGTGTTTTTCTTTAATTTTTTGCACTGCAAAATTAATGCTGTTTCATTGCACGTGATTGTGAAAGGTTATTTCAGTGGAGGCTACAGATGTTTTCCTGCTTTATGAGTAGCTGAAACACAGTCCTTGAAAAAGTAAATTAAAAAGAGGCAGTGAGTCACCTGTGCCACATATGTCTTTTTTTTTTNNTCAGCCTTTGAGTGAATCTGATCTTGTTGATGAATTGTCAAAGGACTTCGCCTGCCCTGCACAGCCTGCAGTACAACCCAAAGCACCAAAGCCCTCCAACATATCCAAAGTATGTCTTTCTGGGTCACTGGAGAAGCTGACACTGACAGTTTTGCTAAGATTGGGTAGTGCTACTGTTCTTTCAAGAAAAACATTTTTTCTTCTCTTCCTGTTTTACCCTTCCTGTTGCCTTTAGTGCAACATGCAGTATCGTGACTCAGCTCCTCACTGGGCATTGTCTGCCTTTAAATTTGGACTTTTCTTTCTCATTTGGTACTGTATTTAGGAAAAAAAAAAAGGAAAAAAAAAGCCATTTAACAGGCACATTTTGAGCTTTCTAAGCATATTCAGTAAAATAAGGTGTAAACTGTTCTGTTTCAGAAGCCATCAGGTTCTGTGCCTGCAAAACCCGCTGAGGACAAAGTGGTCCCTCGTGCCACAGCTTGCACTGTGCTGTCTGCAGCTCCCGTGCCTTCCGTAAGTAGTGGAAGCTGAAGCAGAACTCAGTGTTTCGTTTGTGGGATGGCAGAGCACGGTGCCAGGGTGCTCATTTCAGTACTGTGTGTTCTTCCTCCATAGTGCTAACCCACGAAGGCTGAATGGGTCACAAAAAAAAAAATAAAAGCCAAGTCAAGCACAAACTCAATGGTCAGTGGCCTTCCCCAAAGAGGAAGCCAAACTGTGACAGTTCTTGTGGTCTCCCACTGCCCTAAAGGGGATGCTGGTTGTGAACCTCATAGGGACTGCAGGGAAAGACAAAAACGGGTTTCTTCAAACTAAAAATTGTTTTTTTGCTGTATCAACTCCCATGCAGGTTGGTCCTGTAGGAGATGAAGCACTGGAAGCCTTGTCCAGTAGCCTGGGAAAGAGGGAGCCTGATCCAGATGAAAAAAAGCCTGCTGTGGACAAAGTTAAGGTAGAGTTAAAAAATCAGACCTCAAAAAATAGACCATTGATGTGATTACGTTCAGCGTTACTCCATTTCCTCAGGTCACAGACAATGTAGACATTATATTTACACTTTTTTAAAAAACAAAACATACTGTTGAAACCAGTTCTGTTCTGCTTAGGAAGTAGTAGTAGGATTTCAACACAGTGAGTACACTTCCTTAATAATTTTGACTATTGCAGTGCAGTAGTTCCCTCAGTTTCTGAAAACTGTGTTTTTATCATGTGTTTCTGCTGAACTGAAGCAGAATTAGGATGCCCTTCAGGGGTAGGTAGCACACGGTATGGTCCTTCTTCTGAAGTAACCAAATTTATGAAGAGGGGTTTAAAATTAGGAATTATGCACAAAACTTTGGGGGTTTATGTATTTAAATCGGGAGCCATAAGTAAGTCACTGAAATTGTGTCTAAGGGAATGCCCCCATGTGCCACTCTAAACCAGATGGAATTGGCTGGAGTCAGAAACCAGCCCTTCTGGTGGCTGGAATTCTGCCAGGCAAAAGTTCCCAAATTTGGCTTTAGTTCCTTTCCTTAGCTGGCATTTTTCCAGCCCAACTTGTATGGGGGCAGTAATTTCTGAAGTGGGCCACTGATTTCTCTGTTCAGCCCTTCTCTGCATGCAGCCCAGGCAGCTGTTGAGTGGATTTCCAAAAAAGCCAAGAATTGAGACACGGAGGTATTTTTGGTTTTGGTCCACCCTTTTTCAGTCTAATAAGTAAGGTAAGTGAATAAGTCTATTCACTTACCCCTGAAACAGGTAGAGTCGCTTCTGATACACCGAGGAAGAATCAGGCAGGGGAGTGAAGGCCTTCTCAGGAGAAAATGCTTTCTTTCAGTTTTCATGAGATTTGTATCTGGTGGTTGGATTGAATGAGAAAGACCAGTTTGAATCAGAAGACTGAAGGCTGAAAGCTTGCTCACGTGCATCTCTGTTGGTAGTTGTTTTTCTTACCATGATTCCTATTTTGCCTTCACAGGAAAAAAACAAAAAGGAGCAGCACAAAAAGCTGGGCGAAGAAGAAGAAACTATTCCTCCAGAGTACAGATTAACAGAAGCCAAAGTAATTTATTTAATGTGCTGTCTTAGCCTTGATTCCCTTCCATTCCTCAGATCATGTGGATGAAACTGAGACTCCCATTTCATTTTGAAACACTGATGTTTTGGTTCAGCCTTTTTTGTAGCATCTAGAAATTCTGGTTTGCATTCCCCACGAATATCTGACATCTATCACTGGATGCCTGCATGGGCATAGAAGTGTTTTAGATGCAGGTACCTGCAGATTAATAATTCTGTCTGAGATGAGTACACTGGAGTGTTTTGGTAGCTTCTGGTATTTTAGACCTAAATGAAGTGTGATTGGTTAAAGCTGTTAAGAAAACCCCAAAGACCTGTGAGTTTTAAGTGGCATCTTGAGTAGCAGCAGTAGATGCTGTAGAGGCTGCTGGTCGGATCCCTGTCCTGTGTAACACTTTTTGTTGCTCCCAGAGTGCTTGTATTTCATGGCCATTTAAGGGCTGCTTGGTTTAATTCAAGGGAATTTTTTTTCGTTGTAGGATAAAGACGGAAAACCACTCCTACCGAAACCAGAAGAAAAGTCACAGGTAAAAAAAGTGACTCTTGCAAATAACTTGTTTCATTCATTAATTACGAAATGTCAGCAGGGTTACCCAGTGTTCAGTTGAAAAATGGGCTGTTACCTGCTTACTTATTAAGAGATGAAGAGACTTACAGTCCTCTTTTTTTCCTTTTCAGTGGCAGCCTATGAGTGAAAACGATCTTTTAGAGGGTTTGACAAAAGGATTCTCCTGTTCTCCATCACCACCTGCACCATTACCTGCATCAACTGTACTAAAGGTGAGTAGGTTTGATTTCTGAAAGCTGGTTTTATTTTCAAGTTGTTTGAATAATCTTGACATTTTGTATGTTTCCCTTATGTAAAGTTCCTTAAACAAAATCCAGTAACTACAAACTGAGAATACTTCTTGCAGTAAGTTAACAGAAGAGCAGGACTTTAAAAAACACACAAACAAACAAAAAACTAGTTCAGTTAGGTGACCTATCTTTTTACCAGTCACTTGCATAAGTAGTGCTTTGCAGCTGAGGATTTTAAAAGTCTTTTTTGGGAATATTAGATAGGGTTGGTGAGATCTTACGTCTTCTAGAGTCATGTTAAACCTGTTAAAAACTTCAGCTGTGGTGGGCTTTAACCCAGAAGAGCAAACTGAGGTGAGGAACAGTTGCACAGTGTGCCTGTGGGGGTGTGTTTCAATCTGAAATAAGCAAAGCTCCTCAGGAGAAACGAAGTCCTAGAAATCACCTGTGTGGGTGCTGTGTTTTGGACGCGTGGAGTCTGATGAGTGTTTTCCTCTGGGTCCCCTGTGTGTCGTCTTCTTCCAGAAAGCCAAGGAGGGTGCCAAGCCCGCGAGTTCCTCGGATGTGATCTCTGCTGCTACGGTTTCCTCAGTGCACTCAGCAGCCCCTGCAGCTTCTACCTCAGTAAGAAACATCTCCTGTAGGTCCTTACCCCAAAACCAGGGGCTGAGTAGTGAGGAGAGGCAGCAGCATGATCCGGACAGCTTGACCAGTGTGGACTGTTGCAATATTTAATAATTTATTGCTACAGACGGCTACTGCAGAGAAAGAAAAGGTTCCCCTGGGGAACATATAAAGGAAAAAACTAAAAAATGAATGAGTGGACACTCCATTTTCAAGAGAGTCCTGCAGGCAGCACCATGACCCCCTTTGAATACCAGGGGAACTCTCCTTCCTGGCATTTAGTGCAGTGTTGCTCTCACATTTTGATCCATGCAGGGGCATCTTCCCCCTGGTGCTCCCAGCCTGGTTTGGAAGGGGAATATAAAGCACGTCCCACCTGTGTTGGTTTTAAGGGCTTTTTTTTCTATCCATGTTTTGGATAAAATTGCAAAACGAATGGCAGTTGCCAAACGATCAACGCCAAACAATTGGCAATCATTTCACAGACCTGTTCTCATTACAGCAGCTAGGCTTATTGATAAAAAAAGAAAACCATTAAAATACATTCCATAAGCCCTTCTTGAAACTATGTTTTCTGCAGTTCTGAATGTTCTGTGTTGTTTCCCCAGCTGTTGTGCTGCACTGCAGTTGCAAAGGGACAGGTCTTTGTTCACTCAAGTTGTGCAGTTCATTAGCCAGTACTTATATATCAGGTTGATGAATTACATCATTTTTGCAGCAGATGTGCTTTCACAAATGTCTTCCTGTTTTGTTAGGGAGGAAAAGAGATGGATGAAGCCTTGGATCTCCTGTCTGACTCCCTGGGACAGAGGGAACCTGACCCTGATGAGAACAAACCAGTTGTGGATAAAGTAAAGGTAACAAAATTCTGAAACTTGGGCAATTTGGGGAGAAGGAGGAGTGAGAGGGAATAAACTAAGCCAACAAAAAAAGCCCCACAAAAACCCCCAAAATCTGCAACAGTTCTCATATACTCACAGGAGTACACGAAATGGGGATTTTAGATGTTGTAAGAGTAAGGTCATTGGAAAAAAAAAAATCCATGCTCTCGTGTGTAGGTATATCAACCACTCTTCAGTCATCTGGATTACTTGTGTGGTCTGTGAAAAATGTTGATTTGGTTAATATACTTTAGCCACTTGGAGGCAAGTGTTGAAATGTTACAGGAGATTTGAAATAATTTTAGTTCAGTGCCTTTCATTGCCATTATTCTCATCATTTTCAAGGTGTCTTCTCAGGCCTCAGCTTCTAAAATCAATTTTTCCGGCCCTCTTTTTGTCAAGCTTTGACTTTTGTAACCACAAGTATCAAGTTCACTTAATCAGTCACATTTTTAAACTTCCTTGTTTCTGCTGGTTTTGTCTTCATGTAGTCTTTCATAAAATCCTAAAAGCCCTTCTGCTTATAAGAAAATAGGTTTCTGCATAATAGTAGTAATAAATTGTAATTTTTACTTGTTGTAAATTGTAGTGTAAGCTGCAGTAAAGTACATTACTGGGGAAAAACAAAACCACCATATGCTGCCTATCAATAGGTTTAGGCTGGAATCTTAGCTGGAAAAAAAAGGAAGACAAGATCCCTAAAATGCCTGCATTAACAAAGACAAAAATGTTCTTCAGCAGTCTGCTTAAAAACCTCCTTGTGATGTTCTGGGTGGCATGTTCGTGGTATGCTGCCAAAAATCAGAGCAGCATCAGTTGAAAAACAAATGTAGTTTTTAAAACTTTCAGGGGTGAAACATGTTTAACAGTGAAATGAATAAATGGGGATTTTCCCGGTAAGTTTAAAATTTTAAAGTGGAAAAGGCCATTTGTCCTAAGTTTGATAAGCCCCCTGACTTGTTCATTGCTAGTATTTCTAACATGGGTATTAAAGTTGTTAAAAAATTAAACACTTCCAGGAAAAGGCTAAATCTGAACACAGAGACAAGCTTGGAGAGAGAGATGAAACAATCCCACCTGACTATCTAAAACTTCTGGAGTCAGGTGAGCAGGTAAGGAAAAACTTCCCTAGTTTTTATTTGCAGCAGTGGAAGTTTGAGTGTGTCTGAGCCAGTCTGTCCTCTCTGAAATTACAAGTCGAATAAATGAGTGTCTGTACTGTATGTATGTATTAGGGTAAAAATGGAAATATCCTGCAGTGAGAGTAGCTCTGTCCTTGCATGCTTGTGAGTCAAAAAGCAGAAGAAAANTTGGGCAGTCTGAACAAATAAATCACTTTGAACTACTAAAAAAAATCTATTCGGAATGGTGCAGCTTCCTTGGAAATCCGTGAATACTCAGTAATGCCATGTGTAAATACTTGAGTTTTAAAACTAATCTGGCCGGCTCAAAATGAGGATATGCTTTTTTTCCTTCCCAAGAGTAAACCGGCAAAGCCAGCAGCAAAGGATGAGGTGAAGCACAAAGGACAGAAGGTAACATTTACGATGGGGTTTATTGAGGATTTTTTTTTTTTTATCTTCATGATATTTATTCTGTGTTTTTTTCCATGCCCTGGGCGCTCTGATTTTGTTTCGAAGTTGTGTGACTGTAGGCTCAAGGGGTGATGCATTGCAAATACTCATCAGTGCAGGAGGGAATAGGAACAGTGTGGACAGTAAAACTTTGGTGAGGAGTAACTCTTCACAAAAAATGCAGTTTTTGTGTGAAGCTGCATTATGAATGTTCAGGAAATCAAGCCTCTTAGAAACCTCAAATAGACATCTCTGTCATATGCGTAAAAATGGTACAGTTCAGGTGTGTTTTTCTTTAAGAAAGGGATAATTAAAGCAGACATACATTCCTGGCCCATTAATCTGACTGTGGGAAGTTAGGCTGCATGTTTTGTGACATCAAAATTTAAAATCATTGCAGAAACCTGCGGATGACAGTGCAGCTATTGATGCCTTATCAGGTGACTTTGATACTTGTGCAAAGGCCCCTGCTACACCCCAGCACTCAAAGGTAGGACATTTTCTGCTAATAACTTGCAAAATAAACAGTTTGTCACTCCTCACTGTTGTTTGCAGTAGCTCTGTTCAGGTTTACAGGAAGCCTGTCCCGATGCAGGGATTGTCTCACTACTGCAGTGGAAGTTTGGATGCATTTTGCTGTGTACTAAATATTTGGAAGAAGGGAGGTCTGTGGTAATTAGAGCCTTTTAGACAGGCTTGGAGAAGTAAGTTGAGCAGAGAAAGGTGATAACAGTTTTTAGAGTGTCCAAAAACTGCAGAGAGGCAGAGAAACCTTTGCTCAGTGATAGGAGGCACTATGTTGTAGGAGGTTGTAGGCTGGAGCTGAGACACAGTTCAAGAGGGTTTTGTGGAGAGAAAAGCAGGGAGCAGCAAAGACTTTTGGATATGTTAGGGAAAACAGTGGAGTAACAAGAAGGAAGCAGAAGGAATGGACTGGAGAGGTTTTGCAATGAGAGAAGGAGCAGCAGCTTTGAAACTGATATACAAATCAGCCGTAATTCCTGGGAAGAAAGAGCTGTGATTCCAAACAGCGCTTCCGGCCGCTGCAGAATCCTCAGGCAGCTGAAGACAGGACCATTGGGGGTTTCAAGTGCTGATTCATCTGCATGCGAACTAAATCTGCTGCTGCAGCATTACTGCTCTGTAGTAAACACAAAATCTGCCCATCTCTACCAGGTTTTTCTCATGCACAGCCAGCACAGCCTGTGTTGCTGCCAACCCCATTCAAAATAATTGTGGTTTTGGCAGGTGTCCAAGTGGGAGCCATCAGTGCTCCATGCTCCTTGTAACTGTAATTGTTTTCTTTTTCTTTGGAGTGTAGGACAAAAGTGGAAAGGAAGCCACGACCACTAAACCAAGCTCAAAGGATAAAGGAAAGCCCAGAGACCCTAAAACGGTACGAACACATGTAAATACCACATGATGCCACGTGTATAAATGCTTCACGCACCGTAGTATGGGCAGTCACACAAGAGGGGCAGCTGGGTTTCGGATTCATACTACAGGGTTGTTATTTTTGGGGAGAGTTTTACATCAGTAGGTTGAACTTGACCCATTTTTGTAAACGTGCACGTAAGAGAAAGGCTCCTGTCTATCTCGAGGGGAATTGGCTATAAACAGGGGCAAAAAAATACGTGTCTTTCAGACAGAGTGTGGTCTTCTGAGGGGGGCTCTGTGCATGCTCCACAGGCTTCTCCTTCCCAGATTTGTTGATCTAAGAGTCCCACTTTGCATGACTATAGCTGCCTCAGGCAGGATCCCCACCACTTTTTTCATTTCTTGACAGTTTTGAGTAACAACATCCCCAGAATACTCCTACAACCACAGCCAAGTTCCCAAGTTATTATCATAAATTATTTTTTATAATGAATGAAGACCTATGATACTTTCATAAATATGCAGAATGAGCATGGTGGGGAAAAGCAGGCAGCTGTTTCTAATTTCAAAAAAAAAAAAAAAAAAGGAAGGGGGGGGGGGGAAGATAAAAAGGGTTGCTTGGCTTTTGTTATCCATAAGTACAGAAAATTGATTCAGGTTAGGGTGAAACTTGTTCCATCATGTTGTTCTCACAGAGGATATTTGCAGTAGATGCCTGAATCAGATGATTGCATTTGCTCTGGGAATTTTACATTTTACATGTCAGTGATGGGATTTCTTGTTGTTATTATCAAATCACCACAGATGCCTTTTGTGTGACCACAGAACTGTCTCCTAATCCTCAGTGCAAAATCCAGGGGTGTCTTTATCTCCTCTTCAGGAGGATGCTGTGACCTTATCACTGGTGTGGGTAAAAGGGTGTTGAGGAAAAGGGAATGACGAGGTCAGGCACAGCCCACTCTGTCTGAAAGAAAGCAATTGATGGTGAAAAGGTGAAAATATTTGTACACAGCAGGAATCACATATACTCTTGCTAAACTTTCTGTATGTCAAGTGCAGATTGTATTTATGTCTGAACTGTGATTCTGACGAGTGTCTGGCCACTGCCAGATTTCAGGTTCTAGCTTGGTTCAGTTTCTCACTGTCTCATCCTCTCTTTAGGCAAAGGGACAGTCCTCCAGCAGCAAACCTGAGAAGCAGAAAACAAGCTAAACGTTGACCTTACCAGGTGAGATTTCTTCTTTCCTGTTCCCTGGGCTGCCACGAGGACAATTCACGCTTGTGAATTAAAGCTTGAGTTTTGCTGGCAGTCCTTGAACCAAACCAAGGCATGGTTAGAGCTGCTGTGGCTTTGCACCTCAGCGTTCCCAGGCAGAAAAGGCCTTTTTTCACACCCTTTATCCATTCAGTTTGTACAGAACTACTTCATGTAGCTAAACTCCTTTAGGCTGTGGAATTCCAAGCATTCCAAGGTGTGAGTTGCTGCTTCCCCAAGACATTTTCACAGAGAAATGAGGACCAAGCACATCTCAGCTGGGGGTTCTGATCTTTAGGATAGTCAGTTTGTGTCATTCATTACCTCTGCTCTGGACCCATCTGGAGCAGGGCCTCACTAGAGGCTTAGTTTCCCATAATTCTTCCCAGGTTTATGTTGTGAGTTTCATTTCCAATTTACAGAAGATGAGCACTCTGACTTTTTGACTTAGTTTTGTTTTGTATTTTTCCCCCCAGGATCCTGGTGCATCGTGTAAAATGTCTTCTTTCTGCGGGTGGATGATTATTCCTGAAGAACAAAAGCTGATGCCAAAAGCACATAGTTATTCTGGGTGGTTTTTGTACAGTGATACTTGCTGGACTTTTTCTCATCTTTTCTTTTTTCCCGGTAGTAGACTCAGGTGGTTTGTTTCTTTCCCCCAGCAATTCAGTTTATTAAGACTCACATAGTCTGACTTCTTCGTAATTTCCTTCGGCGTTCAGGGGGGAAAGAATGCTTTCTATTTGCAGGAAATATATTGCATCGATGAAGAGCTATGCCAAAAAAAAAAAAAAAAGAAACCCAGAAAAAAAAAATCTGCAGACTTTTGCACATAACCTCCACATAGTGCCTGTAAATCTCTGAAGAGTGCATACGTGCTAGCATTTTTTAACGTTGCAGTGAATGCATTAAGTATTCTGGAATGTAGTGAGCTTTAGTTTACCCTCAGCTGAGCTGTGCAGCCTCTTGCTCAGGCCAGCTCCTGGTGGGGAGCTGCAGGCCAGCTGTGGGGCAGCTAAAGAATGAGAAACTGGGGATTAGCCGCTTCTTCCAGCATGTCTGGACATAAAGCAGGAGTTTGGGATGCTGCCTTTAACCGTAGTTAAAACACACTAGGGCAGGACTATTTTGTTTTTTTAATTATTATTACCATTATTTCCAATTGTATCTGTACTGGTATCTCGTAATTTCAGGAGTCTCCTGGACCGGACAAAAAACAAATGTAACAGCTGCCAACACGTGGTGGGGGGAAAGAAAGGAGGGGCACAAGCCTCAACAGCGATCAAAGTTCAGGTCCAGGGGCGGGCTCCTTTTTATCTTATTTTGCACTGTTTCTAGTCCTCCTGTTCCTGGCACTCCAGCAGGGAATGTGGGGATGGGGCTGCAGGCGATGCTGCAGGGAGCAAAGCCCCGTTTCTCCTGTTCCCCGCAAGGACAGGCATGGCCAGGCGCCTCTCACGGGTCGGCTGCCGCAGCCCCGGGCTGCCACCACCTCCGTGGGTTTTCCTCTGCCTCCCTGCCCTGCAGAACATCCTTTTGCACGTCCTGACACGTGTGCAGCTCCGCTGTGGGCTGGCAAGGGGCGGCCAGTGGCAGCAGAGCCCGGGGTCTGCAGGCAGGGACGGCGCGGGGACTGAAGTTGGGGATATTTAGACTCGTGACTGTACTTGCAGTCTGCACCGTGCCACTCCAATAAAGTTTTTAAGGATGCACTGTGCCGCTCCTGGCTCTTCATTTATCACTGCTGCTGTCAGGCAGAAGGAAGCCCTAGAAATAATAAAAAACTCGCAACCGCTGGCTTATCAAAATTGAACCCAGCATTTCAAAAAACGCTGCAAAATACAGAATCAGCTAGCCTGGAAAAGATCTTTGAGATCAAGTCCTCCCTGTGACCCAGCACCGCCTTGTCAACCACACCATGGCACTGAGTGCCACATCCAGTCTTTCCTTAACACCTCCTGGGACTGTGACTCCACCACCTCCCTGGGCAGCCCCTTCCAGTGCCCAATCCCCCTTTCTCTACTTGTTGGTGATGCTCTGTGAAGGCCTTCACAACCTCATCAACACCCTGCTACACTTTTTTTGCCCCTTTGGGTTTCAAAGCTGCGCCGTAGTTGACCAAATCTAACTTGCAGAGTGGCCCTGTGCAGGGAGGCAGCTGGAAGACCAAGACACAAATCACTGGACTTGATTGTGCCCTCATAAAGTCACAATAAACTCACAGGTCCTGAAATACCTGGGTGTGAGGTCCCATCTCTTCTGTAGGGGGGCTGCAGTGGATCTGCACACGCCATCCTAAATTAAAGGGTGGGGAGGTAGTGATTAGGGGGCTCTGGGGTACCAGGAAGGCCACTTAATTCTCCCCAGAGCTGAGCAGTTAAAAGCAGAAATGGCAATTACTGCTCACAAAAGAAGTGACTGCACAAAAGGGCACAAACAAAGACCTTAATCTGAAATCACCCGCAATTTGAGTTTTTTGTGAAATTCTCCTCTCGGCTCTTGAAATGTTTTAAAAGCAGCAGTCGGCAGTGCTTGAATGGCGTAAAATGTCACAGGCGTGACGCACAGCTTTCTCAGAAGCCCTGTTTTATATATAAATATATGTGTATATAAAGAATACGTGGAAATTCACCCTGAGCAGGAGGAAGTGGTGCTTTCTGCGGGGTCGTGTCAGAGCTGCTGGCCCTCAGCAAAGGAACGGGGCACCTTCTCAACACCCATGAAGTGGGTTTGGACTCCTTGGGCAGGTTTGATCTCCAGGTGGGAGAAAAGGGAGGCACAGTTGGAACACTTCTGGGATTTAGTTCTAGGTTATGATTTTTTCCCCCACAGTCCTTACCTCTGTTAGAATTCCATCTGCTTTGGCACACCCATGAGGGAACTGAGGCCAGCTGGAACCACAGAGGACATAAACACCAGGGACTCAAGGGCATGTTTGCAAGAGCAAAGAAACCAAGTGCCCTTAAGCACAAGTGGCAGTTAACTAATTTTCGTTTCTTTAAGTTTGGTACAGAAATAAAAGTTTTCGGCAGGTAAACAGAGCAGGCTGTTCACGACTGCCTTTGAAAAAAAAGAAAACTCCACCAATAAAAAAAACCCAACCTCCGAGATTTCAACCCTGCTTTCTTAACGCTGGATGTGGCACTCAGTGCCATGGCCTGGTTGTCAGGGTGGCGTTAAGTCATCAGTTTATTGCCCTGCAGGTGACACACGAGGGCCAGCAGGGGTGGCCGAGCGTCCCCCGCAGTGACAAGGTCCGGCCACGCCACGCGTGGGGACAAGGATGGCCACGCCCCCTTCCTATTGACCACGCCCATTTCTCATTGGCCACGCCCCCATGTGGCCCCGCCTCTCTCCGCACAGAAACCGCGCCCTCGCCTGCGGCTCCGCCCCCAAGCGCTCTCCGCACCTCTCATTGGCCGGCGGCATCCCCTCGCGCCCACCGCGACCTCTCATTGGCTGGGAGCGCCGCCTCGTGCCCTCCGCGGCCTCCCATTGGCTGCGGGCGCCGCTGTTGTTGTTATTGCTGTTACTGTAAACAGGAGCGGGGCGGGTGTCACCTGTCGCCTCTCGCCACCTCTCACCTGTTATCTCCTTCCACCTCT
>VXBT01006384.1:0-12064 GCA_013400235.1 Oriolus oriolus
TACCCTCAGCCTTGTTTCCACAGCCAGCGCTTCTGAGTTCCTTGGGAGGAGTTGAGAGCTGATTGAGGGGCACTGTACGAAACTTAGGGCTTGTTAGCCAACAAGTCTGAAGAGCGGGCTGGCTGCTGGAGTTAAGGTGACTGTAAAATAAAAGCACAAGAGTTCCCTGACAGGTGGCGGGTGTCTTTGTTCAGTCAGATGAGAACTTATAATGAACGTTGTCAGGAATGAGGACAACTCTTAATTAAACTTAAGAGAAAAGTAACTTACTGAAAGAAAATTAAATTAGAAAAATAACAGGTCCAAATTCCTTAATTTAGGAACAAAACCTGGGAACGCAGGGATAGGAGACTCTTGAAACCAAAAAGGTGAAAAACTTAGGGCAGAGGTTTGCAGTGCTGGAGTTGCTCAGGCTAATCCTGAGCGAAATTAATTCATAATGTCTCTGAATAGAGATAAAAGGCCCTTTGCTGCAGCAGGCTTAGGAGGAATTCAGAGATGCAGCAGCGAGTCCAGCAAGAGAATGAATTATTTATTAATTTTACAATATCATTTATATATCCTAGTTCCAAAAGGACCATTGGACAGTGTCCACATCTGTCCTGAGGTGATAGGCTGAAGCATCAGATGCCCATTTAAAAATATTATGTTAGTGTAAGTGAAAAAACAGCAGATGTGAGAATTATTTACAAAGACCTATCTTACTGTTTACATGGCTTGCATAGCAAAGGAAAGTTCCCACAGATTCAGTGCAAGGAGATGGAAAATCTTCTGCCCAGCAGCTTTTCAATGTCCACACTTTGCCACAGCACTGAACTCTCCCAAGGGCTAATCCAAGGGGAACAGGCAACTCCTCAGCCTGTACAGGGGGTTTTATACCCTTCTGGCACCTCCCAGGTCTGCCCACAGTCCCGCCTCTGTGGCACACGGTGATTGGAGAGTCCTGGAATAAGGCAATGTCCATGCTCCAATGGCTCGTCGCCAGTCAGGGGGGCGATGGCATCTTCTTTAAAGGTGGGAAAAGTCCTCATTAAAATTCCAGGTTGCCATGGAGTCCAGTTGCAGGCTAACAGTCAGCTACTAAAAATAGCCTCTCTGCTGTGGGGGTGAGGGGTTTTGCCTTTAGGAACACAGGTTTTCTGAGGAACTTATTGAACGGGACAAACTACTTTTTTTAACAAAAATACAACTTATTTAACTCTAATTGAATTGTAGTGATAACAGTTAACAAGTGGACAATACAGAACCTTTTAGAGAACAAGTTAACAGTTAAACAGATTGAACCCTTATTAACTGTTTTATTAACATTAATAACTTTGAGATTTCTTAATTCAATTACTAAACAATTAACTATGCAAACCCCAAACTTATAAAAACATATATGACAAATGTCATGCCCCATTCCAGTGGGTTGTGACGCCTTCCCAGTGTTGGACTGGATGATCCTTAAAGGTCCCTTCCAGCCCAAAGCTTTATGTGGTTCTGTGATTTTATGAACTAGAAATGTGCACAGGAAGTGGAAAGAATGAGTTATCACTCAGCAAGTCAAAAGTGTCCACACTTCTAAGACTTCCTTCCCATCTTTCCATCCTTTATTTCTGCTACCACTATTCCCCACCCTCTCCACACAGAAAAAAGTCAAACTGTAATTGTGTCATAGGGGAAATGCAATGAAGATTTAAAGCCTGCACATTGTGGATACATTTTTTTCAGTTTAACCATGAAAGGAGATAGGTACAGTAACATAGAAATACACATTTTAAGATCACGCAGTGCACATGCTGTCATGTATTAAGCTGTAGAAATGCATGTTATACATGTGAAATACATGTTAAATGTATACAAGTGTATGGGGTGGAAACCTTGCCTGCTCTTTGTCCTGGAGTTCCTTAAGGGTGCGTGGGTTCTTCCACAAGGCGTGTTCGAGTTGTGCCCTTGGCATTGCTGTGCTTGCCTGCCAGTGCTACAGATTTAGCAAATCTTTCACTCCTAATGAAAGCGTTCCTCTTCACAGGAGCTGTCAGACATAAACCACACAAAGTAAGTGTGTGGGGCAGACCAAAAATAAAAACAAAACTTAAAAAATCAGTTCAGAAATGCAGTGAGAATTAGGGAAGACAATCTGCTTGGCAGAGCTGCACCTTGGCTTTTTCATGTCTTATTTTAACATTTTGACATGCCACCCCAGGCACCCTGATTTATCTGAAACAAATAAGTAAAGCTTTGCTTGTTCCCAATTTCCTTGCCAAAACCTGGGAGAAAACAAAGATTAAATACACGCATTGAGCTCAGCTATTTTCTGCCTCAAGAGTGTTCTTTTTGTTTCCCTTATAGTTGCAGAAAATGTTCTTAATTCAGGAAAAAAATATTGTATCCTGAAACAATAGTTCACTCATTTCTTTCTGTTTTCCAGATGTCTTTTCAGGTTTATTGTGTGGAGACTGCCAATTGTGTGCGTTCATGCAAGGTATTATCAAAAAAGCTTTACTAAGATTATTTTTATTAATCATTCTATTTGAAAGAAATGAAAATTTGTCTATACAAGCATGTCTTTTCTTTCCTCATCCCTCCTACTCATTTGACATTTTGTAAAAATGTTTTTGCAGTTACCCACGATTGCAAATTTTATGCCGCACAGCTGCTAAATATCAAGGGGCACATGAAGTCATGTTGATCTAATGAGGATGGTGCTGCAAAGACTACAACAGAAAAGCTTGCGAAGTAATAAAGCCCCCAATTATCAGTCTCTCCAAAATGCATTGTTAAAAGTTTTCTTCCAATATTTTGTATTTGTACAAAATTAAGCCCAAAGAAAATGTTCCTCCTGTCTATCCCTCCTGGTGGCTAATTTTGAAATGCATAACTTAGCAGACTCTGCCTCAAATGGCAAACTAAATTAAGACTCTGACTCAGGAAAACAAATTTGCATATGTTTAATACTATGGAAAAGAGGAAACTGTTTAGTCTTGTGGGTTCAATTGAGTGGATCGAGTCAGGAGAAGAAATTGCCTCTTAGCTGAAGTTCTTTAATATGCAATAGCTTGAAATTCTAGTTTAGAAGCTCCTGAGGGTGAACAAGTTCAGGACTTTTTTTTTGTTCAAAACAAAGCAGCCTGTCCAGCTGTTAATGGGGGGGGGGGGGGGGGGGGGGAAACCCCAAACAAATTCAGTGTGTTTTCCCTTGCCAATTATTTTGCAATTTTTAGAAGAGTTTACATTTACACTCAATTTTAATAGCATCCATTGAGTCCCTGTTATTAAAGACCATGAAGTTCTCAGAATCCCATGACTGACGTTGGTTCTACACTCCATGCCATGAGGATAACAGATGCTTTAATTCCATACATGTGTTAAATAGGAAACAGAGGGAGAAGAATTGATATGATCTAGTTATGCTCTTTTTATATCACTCCTTTTTATTATTTTTTTCCTCCCTTAATGGCTTGGACTTTTCTCTCCACTATCATGAGTCTCTTAGGCAATACAGCATTAAGCTGAAGTTTGATGGTGGCTGAAAGAGAAGCTGAAGTGTCGTCCTGGTGACAGACAAGAGACAGAAAAGCAGCTTAGGAAAAAAAATATTTTTATTGTATGGCAGTGAAATTTATACTGAAGTCTTTTAATAAAACCTCATTTGAGTCAAAGCAGTCACCAGGGCAATTAGCAAAGCGCGTCAGAGGGGAAATGAGCTGCAGAAATGCTGAGGGACTGAAAGAAGAGAATGTGAGAGTTAAAAGTGTGGAAATCCCATTCATCATAAGCATATTCATTAGCAGCTAAGCAAACTTACAGTATTTAGAGATTTGACATAAATGCATGGAAGAGGATCTCAATTCCTTCTGTCCCCACCTCACCAGCTTTCATGTTGCTGCCTAAATTTGCTTCCCGTTCTTTTCTCAAGTGTTCCAAAGAAGCACAAACGCTCTTTGCAGAGGTGATTTTCTATGAAAAATAGATTATCAAGGCAGGAACAGGTGGCTATTGGTAATTACCGATGTGAAGTAAATGAGGGACAACACACCAGAACTGCTTTAAAGAATGCAATTTCTTGGCAACTGAGCATAAAAAGCAGTTTGTGGAGTACAATGGCACAACAACAAAAGTGCAAAGGACTGGGAAGCAGTGAGAGAATAATAAAAGGTAGAAGCAACAACAGCAAGAAAATGAGGACAAGCTGGGGACAGTTACAAGGAGTGGGAGTGGTTCAGAGTTGCATGTGTGTGGCAGCTGGTGTGTGCTGTTAATTTCTTTCTCAGCAGCATCAGCAGTACCACTGCTTTGTTCTGTGGGTTGCCAAAAAGACACTGAGTCATAATTCTCACTGCCATTCTGGGGTAAAAGTAATTGAAGTCCTCAAAGCAACTAGGAGCTGCCATTAGAAGTGAAATTCTAAAATTAATTTTCTGCTCTTGTATTCATACCTCCTAAAAGCTTTTTCATGGTGGTGAGATGGCAAAGGCAGTGATTGGTCTTCCTAGGAAGAAAGGATTAGATGCACTTTCTAAAAAATATATGTGAAAAAGCCGTCGTAAACCACATTAAATGCCATTCTAAAACAGATCTGTGGTGCAGACAAAGAGAGACAGCTGTTTGCCCAGTCAAGGTTGGCCACCATGAGTGTAGGAATCGGGAGTTCTCAGGCACCTTCCTGGCTCTGCAATAACAGTGATGTGCAGCGGTCACTCAGTGGATGCTGCTATTGCCAACATATGCATAAAAAGTCCATAAATTTGTTGTGGATCATTTCCCAGGAGAGGCACAATAATTTCATGGAGTTAGTTATTACGTGCAGGTCTTTTTTTTTCCAGGGTTGGTATGAGTTAGTGACTGAGCAGCCAAACAAACTTGCAATTCCTTTATGAATCCCACAAGCCAGGCTTTTCATTTCCCTTAAAGGCAGGGCAGCCAAATGAAACACTGAAATGTACTCAGTGTAAGCAAGTAGCAAAGGGAAACAGGAAATACATTTCTCCCAAAGGTTGTCTTTGAGGTCTTGACTACCATTTTACAGAATATCATCAGTATTAGTCCATCTTACTCTTTGTGGTCTTACACAACTGCTGAAAGGGTTGGGCTTTCACAAAGAAAACCCTTCATCTGTATGAACATCAAATCTGCCCAGAACTATACACATCCAGATTTTTTTTTTCCTTTGGGTTATGTCAGTCACTACCAGCATTAATCATAATTTATTGAAGGGTGTAATGTGGCCAAGGGAAACAGGGAGAGGAAATCAGTGAATTACAGCCTGATAACCGGATCTTTCAGGGTGACACACGCTTTCTCTGCAAATGGCAAATTCAGTGTAGTATGTGCCTACAAAATCTATAAGAAGCCTAGGAGCTTTCCTTCCCAGGATAGATTTTGGAGGTGTAAATGAGGAGGCCACAGTTTGTAATTTTGCCCTATTACTGTCTGATATTAATAGCGGTGGGGATCTCTTAGCTCTGCATTCTCGTATTCGGTCCCTTTCAAAGCAGCAGATGGGAGACAATTCCTGATATAGAAATAGATTGTCCCAGGAGCTTGGTCTGATTAGTAAGTCACTGATATTTTAGCTTTCCCTCAGTAGAGGTGGTGATTTATTCCAAAACCCACCATGGCTCTGTGTTTACTTACTTTACTGTTACGAAACTGCTGGTGGTGTGCCTGCACTGGAGGTGTGCTGCAAATTCAGTGTAGGTGGACCAAAGAATCTGCTACAGTGACACAAAACTCTTCTCCTTGGGTTAAAAAAAAATTGTATTGGAGATCCTACTGCGGGTATCAGCAGGGGTCAGGGACTCTCTGTGAGAGATGGAGGTAATGGAGAAGGATCCAGGAGCCAGACAACCTGGGCAGAGGAACCAAAACCCCAGATCCTGGAAAAGCCTGACTTCAACTGTGATTTAAAAAATGGTGTTGTACTGTGAGAAAAGTTTTAATACTAGTTCTCGGCACTTTTTCATCAATTTAGTTTCATCATCTGTTGGACAAAAATGATAAAAGGAGTGGAAAATTTAGGTCTGTTTTCTATCATTTTGGTTCCTTATCAGTTTTAAATCTGATGTATTTTCCCACTAGTTTCATTGCGTGTCTTCCACTGTTAGTGTTAGTCTTACTCTGCTGCTTCAATAGATTTTATTGCCCATTATGTCTTTTCACTAATCATTAATCACTTTACAAAACTAACCACAACTAATTACCTCAGAGAGCCTTCAATCTTTATTTGAAGGCTATTTGTTATTCCAAAGCTCACTTGATCACCTGGGATCAACCCATTTCTTGCCTTTCATTTTGAGAGAATCTTACAAAAGCAGCAATTCCATTAGAGCAAAGTACAATTAATACACTTGAAACCAGGCTTCCATGCAGGTTTTCCTGTAGAAATGACATGAGCAGTGCTATCCTGGAGAATTCTAAGGATTTTCTCCTGAAGTGATGCTTTTGACACTTAAGTCTTTCAGGTTCTGCCATCTAAAAGAGAACTCTCTCCACAACGCCAGAGTTTTCTAAGGCTGTCCCTTGAGCACCCAGGTTAATGACTGTGATATATTTAATAGCCAGAAGAAATACAGGAGTGGACTATCCATATCTGATCAGGCTGCCACTATTAAGAGGTTTTCCTTGCCTATTACCTTGTCTGTTTCACCCCTTTTGTCTCACTTTCCATCAATTCTAGCTTTGTTATCTCATGAAATATGTAAGTGTGGGAGCTTCCAGAGACCCTGTGTGGCACATCCCCCACCTGTT
Source organism: Oriolus oriolus (assembly GCA_013400235.1). NCBI lineage: Eukaryota > Metazoa > Chordata > Aves > Passeriformes > Corvidae > Oriolus > Oriolus oriolus. The sequence goes on from VXBT01006384.1 coordinate 6,733, forward strand.
TAACCTGCCAGTCTGTTGCTGTAAAGCCTCCTTTGCCTCCAGAGAAGCCCTTCTGTGCACCCAGGCATGAAACTCCTGGTGCCTCACTGAGAGGAAAAAATGGCACGTCGTTCTTTTCTCCAGTGCCTCCTTAAAACTCCATGCTTGTGATGCCAAAAAAGCCACACTGGGCTTCTGAAAACTTATCTTTTGTAATTCTAAAACCACATTTCAGCAAGCCAAGACACTTTTTTCTCTGTATCTTTGTAGGTATGTGCTCACCACTTGTACCCATCAGCTCATCAATTCCTTCTTATCCCAGCTGTACCTACTGACCTATAAGTGAAGATGAATTTGCTTCTGTCTTTCTTCTGCCCACAACATCTGATGCATTGGAGCCTTCTGCATAGCACCAACTCCTTTAACAAATCGGTCACATGCATACAAAGCTTTTTCAGAGGCTTGTAAGGAACGTTTTCATAGGAAAACCTTAAATCAGCTCTCTAATCTGGCCACCTGCAGCTGTGTTTTAATTTCTGTGTGCAGAAGTCATATTTGTTTGTCTGAATTTGTTTCGGGTTGGGTTTTTTTTTACTATGTTGGAAATGTATGGGCTTTGGAGAAACCTTTTGTTTCAGTTTCAGTCCATGATAATTTTTGTGTAGTATCATGCAGATGTATGTGAGTTCACAATGAAGGAAATAAAAATGAGAGAGAAAAACAACATCCTGTTCAAGTTTGCAAAGCTTATATGCAAAGGTGACAATCCCTCTCTCTTTGCATATTTCTTGTAGGCCCTGTCTAATATGAAAGGCTGCAATATAATTAATGTAATGGTAGCTGTAAAACATCAGGAATCTTTGTCATGTCCTGAAGATCTTTTTTAGACCTGTTGTAAGCATGATTCACCATACAGTTTTTCTAGCCATGATGCTTGGAGAGCAGCACAACAGTGATTTATGAGGTTGGCTACATAAGGGTTAGAGTTCAGTTTTCAGTTTGTCATATCAGAGATGAGGGGTATTAACATAGCATTTTTATTACAACTGTTGATTCTTGCAAGATTTCTTAACAAAAAAAATCCCAACCAACTATTGTTTTTTTTTTAATTGAAAATAGCTTTGGTATCTCTCTTTCTGCTGATTTTATTTTCTAGTTGAATATTGTTCTGCTAGGGTTTTTGGTTTGTTTGGGATTTTTTCCCTTTGATTTCAGCAGCTATTGGAACAATATGTTTTTTTCCAGGACACTGTACGAACGTACAGCAGATGATATAAAGTACACAAGAGTCTTGTGATTCACTTTTAAGAAGTACATTATTCTTGCGTGAAATGAAACTTTTAACTCACTTGCCCTTTTCCTGAGGTATATCAGACATGCTCCCTTACCTCCCTCTGCCTTTATTCCTGTCACAATACTTCCAGGGAGAGTGGGAAGAATTGGGACGGGGTTTTATTACACTGCAACACTCTCACAACCTCATTCTCACATGCATCATGGCAGAGAGCACATCCAGAGAGTCTTTGAGTGGTTTTTTTGAGTGAATCATCTCCCTGTAACCCATCCTTTAGCCCTAGGTTAAGAGGAACCTTAATGTAGCCTGTCTGCACTTATCCATGGGCAGCCTCTGAAAAACAAAGGTCCACCACTCAAAGGTCCACCAAAAAGTGCTTTCTTTCTGAGTCTTCCAGCTGGTGCTCTGTCCTCAGTCTCTGCAGTGTGAAAAAACAGCTGAAGTTCTTGTTGGGAAGTGCTGGTGTTCAAAAGAAACCAAAACGTTTTGTAAACAAATGAAACCAGTAAGGATTTTGTGGTAGAGCAGACATACAGATACACTGATGTTCCTTTCAACACTGCAGTCCTTACCATGGAGCTGGAAATCAAGGGCTGTGTCTAGATTAAGGAAATTCAATATATTTGGAAACATCTTTGCCCGATGACATGAACAGGCACAGCAGAGACCACGGGTGATCATCATGAGCTCTTTTTGTTTCCAGAACAAGATTTTTAAAGAAAGTGGCCAGTTAGTAAACGTTCTTTGAGTCTTGTTGCTGCCATATCGTGCCCAGGAATTACAGAGGGACCTGGTGGTCAGCAGAGGTCAAAGCTGTGCCAGGGACTGACCTCATGAAATGCTGGCATAGCCAACAGGTCCTCTGTGTCCAGGAATGGTCCAGCCAGCAGTAAGTGTACTAATGAGGGTGCAAACTTAGTTTTCAAAAAGATGATCACCACATTAGAAGCCTTAAATGTCCTTTATGATAAAAGCTCTGAATTGTAGTCATAGATGACGTGCACATTTATGTCTGGGATTTTTTGACTGAATATTATACAAATGTCATTTGTTCAGGTTTACCTGAAATATTTCAGTGTCCCATCAAGGGAAAAAGTTAGCAGGACAGATGAAAGTGTCTCCCTGCTGTCTTGGATATGACGGGTTGGATTCCTGCTTTAGACTAATTTGAGATTGCTGAGAAAGTATGTTTCTTGCAACTTCTCATTTGAGAAGGCAATTCATTTAATTGCTTTAAGACTCACTTTGCACACGCAATAATTGACCTACTCTCTCAAGACAATGAATTTGAATTGCGTGAGAACCTGGGTTTCCAATTCTTCAAAAAGTCTTGTGGCAGCCCAGGTCTGTGCTGTGGGAGAGAGATTTTGGTTCACCTTGCAAACCCTCGATGCTCATGGGGCTGCACATTTTCCCGAGTCCCAGGATTCTCCCCCACAGAGCCTGACCTGGTTTTACACAAGGAAGTCCATTGCTAGGAGTAACTGGGAAATCATCTGTGGCAGAGGAGAAGATGACCAAATTAATGGGCTGGCTTTGGAGTGCACCACCTCTGCAGTTTACCTCCACTGCAAAGGTTTCTCAGAAGAGTCACTGTAACATAGCAACATCCACCCACAGTTCCTCTGCTTCAGTCTCGTGTCTTTCTTACTAAATATCTCAGTTCCCTAATGAAGGAAGTGTGTGGCATTTAGCAGCTGTGGGACCACTAGTCTTCCCAAAGAATGTAGCTGGGTTTTATAGATATTACTCTAACATCCTGACATGTTTAGCACTGTTGCTGTCCCTGCTGGTTTCTCTTGGGCAGCTTTTTCAGAAACTCGAGTGGTTCGGAGTGATTCCTTCTGTTGGGTGGTTCAGGAGATCTGCAGTAAAGTGTGGGGAGGCGTTCCATATTAAATTTACCACAGTAATTCACAGTAATATCTGAGGGTGTTGACATCCTCTGCATGTTCAAGGGGCTGCCTGAGGAGTTGTCAGCTGTGCCAGCTCCTGTCCTCACCTCCTCTGACACCTAAGTTATTACGGATGTACCAATATCAGTACGTGGGATGGCTGTATAGGTGAATATGTATGTACACACTTAAATAAAAATGCATATCCACAATATTATTTAAAGCAGCTTTCTGTGTATCCTCTCTTTCCAATAGAAAGCAAATATACAGAGCCCTGAGGTTGTCTCTGCTGCTGACTCTGTGCATGTTAATAGGGGGGAGATTAACAAATTCGATTATTTCGTGCAAGATGGAGATGAACTATCCTGTACTGATTTATCTCCCATCTGTTAAAAGAGCCTCACACCAGCTGACTTCCTAAAGATTGGCAGGATTCTCAGGGAATATACAGGAACTTCACAGTCGACAGCAAAAATAACATAAATTATGTTTTCTTGGAGATGATGACAGACACAATGTCTCAGTTTAGTTTATAGCATAAGTTACAACTCCTCTTGTTTCAGTGGAATAATTTTGAGAAAATTTAGTCTGTCATGCAAATTTTTAACCACATCTCTACTGATTTTTTTTTTTTAATTTAAGTTGCTCAGTTATCTAACAGAAAAGATAAGCACACATGCGTAGCCACAACTACTTTTAGAACCAGCTCAAGCGTGTCCTTTTTGCTGGTACCCCAGAAATAACAGGGCTAATCTTGCTGTGAGTGGTCTTTTATCACCTTTGCCTTTTCAGCCTTGGAATGTCCTGCTGCTTTTTATTTTCTATTAAATCCCATGGATATCATGGGCCTTGCACTGGGAAGCAGAAAGTCTGGTCAGGTGTCAAATAACGTAAATCAGTCCAGGTCTATTGTCTGGTTGGAAAAGTCTTTTGAGCCAAATTAGACATTTGCAGAAAATAGCATAAAAGGAGAGAGAAAAATAACTCAGGAAGAAAGATGTAAAAGAAAAAATATTATTAGGGTTTTCCCAGTTATACATAACCTTAAGTTTTTAAGTACATTTTCAATTAGTTTCTATTAAAACCATTTCTGGCTTTCAGAGTGCTTTATAAAGAGGAATATTTCTCAGCTGTAGCTGGAAGTTTAAATAGGCCTTTTCAATGCTCTGGCAAACTGACTTTCTAAATGGTGGTGAAAAAGGCATTTACATGACACTGACATTCATACTGTGAGGAGAAAGGAATGAATGAATCAACAGGAAGAACGCGCTGAAGTGATACTAAAATGGAACTATTTGCCTGTGCACTTTCTCCCACTGTTATATTTGACACAAACTTCTTAAATCTTGCATTTTCTCTGGATTTTACCCAGAATTTCTTGGTCTGTAGTGATCCAGAAGAACACTGTTTGTCAGAAAAAAAGGAGACAACTCGCTCCACTGAGGTAGATGGTGTTTTATTAAAAAAAGTGCTCCAGTGGAGCGTCCGAGATCCAAAGGAAAATTTAATGAAAAGCACAAAATAGGATTAAATTAAATAAAAAGAAAGAAATAAAAAGCAAAAGCCGGGTTGCGGAGATGAGGCACCCGGGCCGCCGCACGGTTGCCCTGTGAAGGGAGCTGGGCGGTGTCGAGGTGATTTCAGATGGTTTGAAATCAAGATTAATCTATAAAAGTCTCTGGGGTAGAGGTGTGAGGCCAGTGGCTCGACACCGGGCTCTGCCTCCTGCTAGTCAAGGGGCAAAAAGCAGTCCCTGCAGGTGTGCAGGGCTTTTTATAATGTTTGGACCCCTCAACTACCCGCCCCTGTCCGGCCCCCATTGCTCGAGTTGGTTGGTGTTCTTCTGAAGTGAGGTAATGCCTTCCCACCAATGGGCTCGTGTTGTCAAGGGGCTGAGGGCAGGTGACATCACCTCAGACCAAAAAGGCGGGAAGGCTCCTCATCAGTATTCATCATTGCCATGGAGACAGGTTACAGGGGCGGTGGTTGAGGGCTAATTTTAGAAAGTGTCTTTTACGAAGCCCAGTTAAGCTGCCCGGGACCTCTACCCCACAGACCTATGTTTTTAATAAAACACAGATTATACTTTATAAAATAAGTCAAAAATACTAAATCAACAGTTACATGGGCATGAACTTGACATCAGAACAAGAAATTTAACATT